>ML219527.1:0-14100 GCA_004785975.1 Popillia japonica
TATCTGGATAATAATATACTAAAGATATTAACTTAATATGCTCTTGTGTATTCTTGTGAATTGTATACCGTTAGGCAGGGTTATACAAACTAGAAATATTAATAAGACCTAAATGTTGGTGCAGTAAATACAGTATGAAATTTCCACAATATTTTTTCAATTATAAATATCTAATCAACACAATACAAATCAATTCGAGAAGCAGTTAATTAAACATTTTCATTTTTCTGTGTATGTTAACACATTTATTTCAAAATTTATTTGTCTTCGCCAAGATAAAGTACAAGATAAATGCGATATTAAAAAAGTCCATATTCTTATAAGAGTTTCACATCTTTCATAAAATGATTATTTGCCATACAGTTGTGCCTTTTGTTTTATAATACAATTATTTAACAGAACCCATTGTAATCCTAATTCAACGGTAGGATAAAACTGTGACTCCTGTAAGTTAACAATGCGAAATCATATTAAGTATTATTGCTATATCCTTTAATTAATTTTCTTTAATTTCATGCCCAAGACGATGCAAAACATTTATCGAGCGGTCTGCGGTAATGAAAAAACTTAATAAAGACTTTGATAATCAAACTGCGGATCCTCTCTTATAATAAGTAAAGATTACTCACGCACCTGCAAAATTTTCTAAAGGAACCACAATTTTACGCCAAACGGACTTTTAAATGAAGTTGAGCGTTTGAAATGCAAATTTATAATTAAAAAAAAATAGCTTCATTTGTAATACACTTAACGCTTGATTATTCGTTTAAAATTCTGTATATAATTCATAAATATGTAGTAGGTACGTAATTAGAAAAAAATATCATCGTTGTCAATGGTGATGACTGTAGCAAGTTAGTTCTTGAGAATAGCATCGAAAAAGTACGTGAGTAGCGGGAATACCGGGAACATAATCTTGGAACTAATAATTTACAGAAGATAGGAGAAAAGGACAATTAGTGGCATCATTACTAATTCCTATATGAAACGAGCTCCATGTCTGTCTGGACAAGAACTGAGAGCATCCATATCATGCCCCGTTAACAGCGTCGCGTAATCAATGCTCCGAGGAGGACAAACGCGATTATTTTTGAACGATGGCAATTTCTAAAATCGTCGGTGAATATTCTCCACCACAAGCTGAAGGTAGACATAGTGTAGTGACCATATTTAAGACGCGCATTCTAATTTAGTCAAAACAAGACTAGAGAAGAGACTCTTGAGAATACGAAGATCATTGAAATATTTACAGAGACGCAGAACAAAACCTAGCCCGAGAAGTAGATACGGATAAATTTAAAACATGATAGGACAAACAGCAACGACTGTCAAAAAACTCTCCAACGTCACGGACAAAATTGGATTAACTCTTCGACTGTATGTAACGTAACAATATTTACATTTAAAATTAAACTAAATTTAGAACACCAAGTACTGATAACATTTACATTTTGTTATAATTTTAGTATCTCATGAAGTGAATGGATACTAATGTAATGACAATGAATTTACACACTCATTAATATGCAGTACAAGAAGTAGTGGTCCGAGGTTGGAGCCTTGGAGTACACCAGAAGTTGAAATAATAAAAGTAGAAAACGCAAAACCATTATAAAATGGATGGTGAATCTGCCCTTAACAGAAGCGTGTTGATACGACGATATATAAATTTTAATATTGCTATACATATACACATTAGGTCAGCCTGCTACGGAACGGCAGTATGAATTGCAACCGCTTATTCCCCTCTTTGCGTTGTAGCTTGTATCTGGCGTCAACACTAACAAGGAAACCTCGCGTACTGTAAATCGCAGATTTTGATGAAACTTTGTCAGTTAGTAGACTACAATTGAGTGTTACTTAAGGACGTTTTTCGTTGTTGTGCATACTGCCACAAATGTGATGTTTACTATGAAATAATTGAGAATTCTATTAGCAAAATTTCAAGCTGTTGCGATGTACAGCGTGGTCGCAATTCATGGCCCAATTTTAAATTTTAAAGACATCCTGCATATTTTTGCAGAAGCTGATGCGGATCCTAATTATGAAATTTTTTATGATTCATTTTTGATCCTGGCCATTGCGATCTCGTGTATTATTGAAGATAGACGATAAGTTTAAATTTGCCAAGTTGGCAAATTTTGTGCTTATTATGATCCCGAAAAGAAAACAAACTTAGAACAAATGACGTTCGTGTTATTTGAAAAAAAACTGGAAAATCTCATTTTCTTATTTTGCTTGTAGCAATTTTATTTGGTCTTGCAGAGAAAAACTAAAGACACATTTTCAAAGACACTTTTGCTCCTCTAACTAATGGCGTATTTAAAATTTTTAGACAACGTTTCGTTTTCTTTGGATCATCATCAACTTTGTTATTTCTTATTGGCGCCATATTGGATTTCGACGCAACTAGAAAGATTTCTTTTTCTGATTTCAACCATGTGTCATATGTTGTAAACAAAATTTGATATTGTGTGTTAATTGATAAAGAATCTAATTTGAGGTCAAATAAAGTAGATAGCTATGAAATTTCGAACCGTCAATCGCTTAAAATTGAGTATCGCGAAAATGAAAATCGATGTTAAATAAGGTAGCCATGGAATTTTAAACTGAACTTGCATTAGTAACGGAAAAATGGCATGAGAAGAGAGGCAAAGAAAAACAAGATATGTTATGTATTTTTTTGTCGTCGAACTAATACAACAATAGCGAGTACAAGATATTGGGGAATTTTACCTTGATGTATTTCGATTAAACATTCCACCATAATAATAAAAATAATTCATGCCTTCACATCCCCAACAGCTTGGGCCAATTACAGGGTTACTATTATGCCTGCGGTTGTAGATCGACTTAAGATGTTGTCTTTCAGGATTTGCCATGGAATCTGGGAAACTACAGAAAACCAAATGCAGAAAGAACATACCGAGGTTCGAACCCAGTACCGCCGAACTAGGAGCGAGCACACTAAGCACTGCGCTGCTAGCCGATCAGTTAGTAAATTTCGATTCATCTGACCAGATGATTGTATTCAAAAAATCTTCGCAGTTTTCTAATTGGCCAGTAACCAATTACAATATTCCATTTGTCTTAAGTTATTACCAGATAGTAAACTATGAGGGCTACATGGACTTTGTACGGTTTCATCTTATTTCAACGCAATTCGCCACGATCCATATTCGACTAAATTTCTGTCAAGGTCTAGAAAAATGGTATGATATGTTTGCAGTGGTTTAGGGTACAATTGTAAATAATTGTATTCGCTATTGTTGTATAGTATTTCGATTTGATTAATAAAAAATACATATTATCTCGTTTCTCTTCATTGGTGAACGCCATTTTTGCGTTACTAACGCAACGATAATTGACAGTTCGTAATTCCAGGGCTATCTTATTTAACATCGATTTTCATTTAAGTACGCGATATTCAATTTTAAGTGATTGACAATTCGAAATTTCATAGCTACCTACCTTATTTCATCTCAACTCAGATTGTTCGTCAATCAACAAACTATATCAAAGTTTGTTTTCAATATATTATACATGGTTGAAATCAGAAAAAAAAAATTCTAGTTGCGTCGAAATCCAATATGGCGCCTATAAGGAATAACTAATACTAATAAAAAGTTGGGTTACTATAGTGATATGTAAATGAATAGAATGTATTAGTGTTTCAGACTTTGAATTTATATTGTAAAAGTCTATTTCACGGTCTGAATTATTCTAACCAAGAACTTGTACACATTTGTAAATTACGTGAAAGCAACAGAAATTGCTTTCTTGCAAGCAGAATTTATCAATAGATCAATAGATCAAAACTTGTAAGAACTGAGAGCAATGAATTATCGATATTATTGATGGCAACAGAAAATCCCACTTTCAACCAAAAGGAAATTTGCGAAGAAACAGAAAGCAATGGAAAGTCCGTTCAAGGAATTTTGAAAAATAATCACTTTCATGGATATCACATTCAATTGCACCAACAGCTTTATGAAAAACAAGCGGAATTTTGTAACTGTGGGCAATAGGGACGAACTGACTTTCCATAAAAATGGATTTCTCAATCCTTACAATTTTCATTATTTTTCAGTACACATGGTCATTAAATGTATGGGGCGGTATTATTGGTGATCGAATAGTAGGTCCCTACTTTTTTTACGGCAATTTAAATGGGGACGCGTATCTCTATTCCTTAAAAAACATGTTACTAAACTTTCTATAAATAATGCCTGTGGAAGGAGGTAGAATAAGGTTAAAGCACGATGGCGCACCTGCTAACTTCGTACTGGCTGTGAGGGAGCGGATCTTTATTTGTGGGAACACATCAAAGAGTTTGTGTATCGCGAGGAAGTAAGAAATTCCTTCAACCATCGCTTGCGTGTTGGGATGAATGGAATGTATTTTAAAACTCTATTGTAGTGTGTATTTTCCTTAGTTTATTTTATGATTTTTCGTTACTTTCATTTGGTTATTAGTTACATATTTTGAATTGTATGTTTTTATCAAAAACGACTGAGGATAGTCATACAGACATATTAATAAGATTTGTCCATAATTAAGATCTGCATCCAATTATGTAAAAAGATACATCTTTCGTCTGGATGTCTTTTATAATAACGATATATTGGAACAAAATGTTCAGTGAGTTAATTTAATTAAAAACCGTATTAATAAATATGTAAAATCAATTTTAGATGCCAGCTGGGTTACACCTTAAACACATTGAATTAAATATGAGCAGATGATGGACATACATCATAACTACATTTACCCTTTACTTCCACTGAGATTGGTATAGATTACTCCATTACTGATTCATAAGTTTACATTACATGTTGAAATGTAACCTGATCTAAGTAATAACAATAAGGGACGATGCATAATACATATTCGTTGTACAGGTGTGTTCAAAATCAATTACTGATTACACTTAATTTCCTATCTTGAGAGTACCACTATACACTATATGTATACAAGGCGGCACATTAGTACGTGGAAGTTGGATATATCCGAAGTTATAAATGTTATTCAAAAAATTATTGAGAAAAAGCATAGGTATTCTTAAACTTCATATCCTAAAATTAGTTGCACATACATACATACATATATGAGTTGTTTTATAAGAGCGTACCAGACCTAACTTATATTCTTTTTAATGGAAAGCTATACTTTCTTCGCATGTTTAAAATCTGCTTACTTTTGCGAGCATCCTCATATAGGGTTTGCCGAATCTATTCCGAGCATTTAACAAGTTATAATCATTTTTACGTCTAAATTCAGGTGTATTAAGAGAGTTAGTTCCGGTAAGAAAAAAAATGAACGACCTTTCTCGCACTACTACATGGTTTGGCTACATTTTCTATTTAGGCTGGTTGGAGAATTTAACAAAAAAAATCTTGTAGACAAGGTGAGTCAAAATTCGGATCTTTAATTTTCTCATTAAAATAGAACACCGTATATTTTTTATGACGTTTCGATAGATATTCATCTGCTCTTTCATTTTTGTTAACCATTCCCTATACCCAACTCTTTGGGTTTACAAAATATTTCAAATTAGATATTTTTTTAGCTGGTAGTAGTAGCGTAGACTACCAACACCTAGTGGCGTTGGTCGGCCATACCATATATTGAGTTACACCAAAAGTGACTAGATGAAATTTTTCCCTGTAGAGTTTCGTTTTGCGAATGCACTCAACAACAAATTCATGATCGGGTAGATTTCTTTGGATGTCTCCTTTTGAAGATGAAGCAGCATTTCACAAGCATGCAAGCCAGAATGAATACAGATATCATTATTATTCTACCGACAATCCCCATATCACACAAGAATATAGCCAAAGTAGGTCGTCTTTTGAACTTTTGGGGTCCATAGTTGGTAATTACGTTATTGAGCCACATTTCTGTGATGGACGAGTAAGTGGTCAAGCTTATTTGGGTTTTCTTCGGAACAGTTTAGAACTATGTATGTATGTAAAATGTACCTCTGAACATACGTCAAAAAATGTGATTTTTACATCATGGGGCTTCGATACATAACACTAATTGCATGTTACTGTATACTCAATTTTAGCTTTTTATAACAAACTTATTATTCTTCTTTATCATATTTATATGCATACTGTATATACAAGACGAGTCACGAAGTGTAATGTATAAAGTACTACCACTGCTACTGCATTAATCAAATACAATCAATACAAAATGTTCCAATAGGTGGATTGGAGAGAGGAGATCCAGTCGTACGGCTCGATCCCAGATTTTGACAAAAAATGATTTTTTTTTGTGGGGTTACATAAATGATCGTGTGTTTTAAGTTCCGGTAATGACATGGAAAGATAAAATAGAAAGAATAAGAGAAGCTTCTCAGAATATTGCAGAAATGTTAATCGATGGTTTGAACTACAACTCCAACAGGGAATTGACATAACGGGTCAATATCTTAAAAAGTTTGTTAAGCATACTTTTTCTTTTATCGATAACGCACAGTGTGATATTTGTTAATTGATAAAATTTAAAAAGAACGCAATTTTTCGTATTAAATTAAAAATATCTTCTACGCCCAAAGTTAGGTATGTATAGAGAATGGTTAACAAAAATGAAAGAGCCGATAAATAACTATCGGAACATCATAAAAAGTATAGAATGTTGCATTTAAATTTTATGAGAAAATTAAGGAGCCCAGTTTTGACTCACCTTGTATACCAGGCATTTTTCTTTGTTCGTAATGGTGCGAAAGAGGTCGTACATTTTTTTTCTTACCGGAACTAACTCTCTTAATACACACGAATTTAGACGTAAAAATAATAATAATAATATTTATTGTTTTCGATCTATACAGGTTTTAACATTGTCAATAATTACATAAATACAGAACATTACAAACATTTAAAGAAAAAACGTATGAAGCATCTCAAACGTGTTTTATCGGCAAAACGAAGTACTTATTGTTAGTGAATAACCCTTAATCTTATTTTCCTGATATTTGTTCCACTTTTAGGTCAATTACAACACTAATTCGAATAAAGATCAAATTTATTCCAAAACATTTACAATATAATTTGGTTTTCGTTACAACTTCGTCAGTGGAATAAAAGTGACATTTAATTCGTGTCAAGTAATAATAATAAATAAATAACTAATAGCCATGCCTATCAACAAAATTATCTACAGACAAAGAAATTCAGTGATATATAGGATTATGTTTACAATGTAGTAGACAATTTAAGATATTTTTGAAATGTAAATTTATAATCATATATGTATATATCAATGTTTTTTTTGTCAAGCTCTAACAATGCTGTTCAAGGACTAGGGACATGGCAAAAAAACCTAGTCAAGAGCTTAATTTGATAACATTCAGGCATGATTACGTTCCCAAATTATATTGCATTATTGAATTAGAGTGTTGTAATTCACCTAAAAGTGGAACAAATATCAGGAAAATAAGATAAGTACAAAAAGGTCATAAAATACATACAATAACCCTTAATGTAAAATGAACTAATAGACTTGATTTATCCACGTCTCGGACAAACAAATAAAGTCCAGATTGGGCAAATCATCCATTATTCTTTCAACATACAGCAATAGCACAATAAGTAGTAGCACAATAGCACAGTCACGATGATTGAAATTGGACGCCAACGACTACAAGTGTTCCACGACTGCCTCCAGACAGGCATTGGGCTTGCATATAGTCGTAATGTTATATTCTACCAAGGTACACAAATTCTGCATTATTGTTGTAAAGTTATGTCCTTGACTATCGGACAAGACTAAAATTCTAGGCTTAATTTCTTGTGTTCCACTGGGATATGATTTGTTCTTAAGGGAACGAGTCGCAGACACTGGACTATTCCTACTTGAGGTGTTCACAGTATTGTAAACGTTCCTGGCACCCTTCTCAGGATTGATTTTGTTTTACATAGTTTTGAAAATCAAATCAGGTAGATGACGTCCCTATTCTCTCTACACGGAATAAACCGATTTCTGGCGTTTGCCATGACTCTGGTCAGCATAGCAGGCGTTATGTTGGCAGTTTCGTTCTGGATGTTTATCTTCAAATCTTGTGGGATCCTTGGATGGTTCACATAAACACGGGATTTGAAAATCACAAGGGGCCAAATCGAGAGGCCCACTCCAAATCGCCCGTAATTGAGATGGGGCGCTTTGGAAAGTATTTCTTCCAAACAGCCATCGGTGATCTTGAAGGGACTGCTGTTTCACTAATGCAGCCGTTGGGAATAATCCCCCCAGAAACGCATATTTTGTTAGTTGACGGATTCGCATAAATAAAAATGGGCTTCATCACAAAAAAAAAACAATAGCCTCCTCAGGAACGAAGTTCAGAAGAACCTCATATTCCTTTCTCCGAGAATTTATTGAAATCACGTTCCGAAAGTTCCTGCACATTCGCCATCTTGTATGGATGGAGATGAAGATCATCATGAAGAATTCTTTTCACAGAACGATCGAAGAGTCCAAGGGCAGACATATGTGTGCTGGCACAATGATTTCAGGTTATCTGATGGATCGAGAGATTCCAGATCTTCGTCTTGTCACACTTGCAGTTTGTCTGAACGTAGTGACTCACGTAACAATTGATTTCCGGTCCGGGACAGATCGCGCTGGGTTGCAATCACAACATGCGCTTGAAAAGTAGCCCTTAACGGCAAACACACGCTCCTCACTGTTCCAATGCACGATGGCAACTGAACTGTGTCGGAACAAGATTTTATAATCCGACCGACGAGACCAATAGGGTTCAACTGTGGGATTAACTGACTGAATAGCGCGCATTTTAAAAGAGGAAGTCTTACCACACCCTGTATAACTTAGGCGTGGCACGCTCTGTATATATGTAACTAATTTTAGGGTATAAAGCTTAAAAATCTCTCCACTTTTTCCCACTATTTTTTTTAATAATTTCTAAGCTTCTACGCACTAATGAGCCACCCTGTATGTATAATTATATTACAGTGTCTTTGTATAGAGGTTAAATTCCAGAAAGTACTAGTTACGTTACTGCTTCTGCTACTAGGTACTTATAGCAAATGCCAAAATGCTTCTTATTTCTGTTAATAGAAGGAAAAATCAGCAAGTTGATATACAAAATTAATATAAAATGCATGAAAAATTTATTTGAGTTCACAAAAGTAAATAAATACCTAAATAAAATAAATGTCAGCAATAATATCATATTTCACATTATTTCATATAATAATAATAATATAATAAATACTCCTTTCTATTGAACTAATTGTAGCATCTTCTGTATACATGTTTATATATGTATATGTATGTATGTACATACATACATAGACAATTCATATTTCTGTAATTCCGATCTTATTTATTTCAGAAATCTATTACTACCAGATGGAGTGCCCATAGATAGACAAAGAGCTCGCTTCATAGTGAAAATCTACCGAGCAGACGGTCTACCTAAAATGAATTCTTCTATAATGGCTAACGTCAAAAAAGCTTTTACGGGAGAAACTAGCGACCTCGTAGACCCATTCGTACAAGTATCATTTGCAGGTTTAACGGTACGTACAATATGTATAAATGTGATTCACATAGATATGTATATTTATCTGGCATAAGAATAATATGGAATGAAACAAGCAGCCAACGGAAGAATTTCTCTAATGTAGATATAATTTATACAGAATGTAAGACCAGTGCAATATTCTTTAATTACAGAAGATATTCACAAGCTTTACAGCAGAAAATTTTCAACAAAAATTTCATCATCATATGATCATTTTAGATTGTAGACCATTGTTAATGACAGCAGCTAGCTTTTGTTACTTATCCTATCACTGATAACTCATTCCACGTTTATATCTATACGTAAGATTACAGAGATTCCATACATAGCATGCAACAGATTCGTACATATTCTGCATGAGTCCGTTTCAAGCTAAACAATAAGAGCACGGTCTACGGATCAAGATCATTATTATTAAAATAATTTCAGTGTCTAATAGATTTATTTACATTTTATTGCAATCATTTGAAGAGTGCAAGTAGAAATAGTAATCTATTTATAGGGTAAAACTAGTGTAAAAAAGCATAGTTACGCGCCTGTATGGAACGAGCAACTTGTCTTCACAGAAATGTTTCCGCCTTTATGTCAGAGGATAAAGATCCAGTTGCGGGACGATGATCCTGTAAAACCGACCGTAATTGGTACGCATTTTCTCGACCTGAAGACAATCTCAAACGATGGAGAGAAGGGTGAGAGAATTCAGGTACCCCCATATGTTCCCAGAAATGATTGGCGTCTTCAATTTCTCCGTTTATAGGTTTCTTACCTACGTTTGGGCCATCTTTCATTCACCTGTACGGATCGACACGCGATTATAGTCTTATCGATGTGCATTCCTCGCTTAACACTGGTTTGGGAGAGGGAGTTTCATATAGGGCTCGGTTACTGATAGCAATAAGAACCGAAATAACTGACTCTATCGACATAGGCCCATCAGAGGTTGAGTTGGAACCAACTGTTCCGGTAAATGAATCGGCGTACGGTAAAAGTGAAGAATATTTCTTGTTTGCTACGATTATGGATGCTTCGATGATAGATAAAAAATTGGCAGATAAACCTGTATATTTCGAATTAAGTATAGGTAACGCGGGAAATGCGATAGATGGAAACAATGAATCGAAGAAGGATGGTTACAATGATTCTGACAGTGATGAACTAGGTAAATTGTTTATATAATGACAGTATATGTAAATTAGTCGTCTTGCAGCAGATCTTGATTTATTATTACTTTTATATAAATGTTATTTCTGGTCTAATAACCTACCAGTATGTAAACAAACATGGTGTGTTGATTAATTCGACTAGTAGACATATAAAAGTCCTCATCTATATACTATTTATTGACTGTACGAAATCATGGAAATAAACGCTTCCCAACGCCAACGTATTGAACTAATTACTTTAAAGTGGTGTTTATTCGTTTAAGATAATCAGTTCAATATACGTTGAGATTATAATAATAATATTAGTCACAGTTTTAGTAACAAATAATTGCAAACGTGATTGCTATTGCAAGATTATTTGATAAATTTGTGTTGCTTTTGCAAAATCAGATATACCCAACAGTAGAACCTTACACTCTGCTGAATCCTTTTTTAACATCTAATTTAAATATTACAAGGTAGAATTGATACAATTGTCTAGTCAACAAAAGAAAATATGTAGTTCAGAAGGAATTGCATTAATGGCTTTTGAACTTTTGAATTAAAATTTACCAATAATTACAACATAAACTATTAAATATTGTAGACTGCATCCCAACATAATTCATGTATTTTAATTAACAATACTGAGTAATGAAAAAAATTGTGTAAAACTATATAGGTACATATGTACGCGATATGCGGGAGTAAATTGATTGAATTGATAGTGTAATAGTCAAAATTAAAATTCCCAAAATGGATTTCATAAGTAATATGGTTTAAAAGTAATATTGTAAGTGCATAATAAGATTAAGCTATTAAAAGCAACCAAATGGTATCGATATACTTAATAGAATTTATAGTATAACTCTTGACAAAGGTCCAATAACAATAAAAGTAAATCCTCTCGAATTGTTTATTTGCTGGATTACAATGACATATTACTACATAGTATTATACTAGAAATAAATGTTTCTCATAAAAATGGGATTATGTGGTAAAATTTTTATATATACCACAGATAACATGTAATACATAATATACAAGGTGTATTTGAAATAAAAGTAAAGACTATGAAAAATGGCAAGATATTATTTTATTAAACTTAAATCCAAAATATTTTCGCAAATTCTTTCCCAGACGCGAGAAAAAAAATTACAAAGATATCTATAAAATATTCTTCGCGCCACTGTGTTTTAAAAAATATATCTAGCGCAGAGCAGATGTAGCGATAGGCGGTAGTTAACATGTGTGCAAAGCACAATCAGAGCCAGTCTGTTTCGAATGTTGAATGTATGTAGATGTTGCAGCCATGGAACCAACAATTCTTTTTTAAAAAGGAAAATACGACTACGATTACAAAAATTGCAACTAAGAAACTATGTATCTTTATTTCACAACAAGTTTTACTTTTACTACAGTTAAATGATTTTCAATCGTTGTTTAAAGTAATTCCATAGATTGGATACATTTAAAATAAAAGTTCCTTTATTAGTCTCCGATAGAATTTTCATACGTAATCTCATTGATATTATTGAACTCTTCATTCAAAGCTACTTAAAAAAACTGACACATCAGCGTTATTTTGTAGTTTTTAAAACATCGACAGCTGTTTTTGCGATGTCTTGCGTTACTTCGATCGAGGTAAACATATTCTTGATTCATAAGCGGCGCATATTACAATTTACACCTGTATATACATATATGTATATTATATTCATAAATATAATAAATAGATGAATAGAATGAAATAAATGTTATGTTAGTAAAACAACTTCTTACATAATAAAAAAAGATGTATCGCGCGGTAATGAAGGAAAGCAGGCTACTTTGTATGCAAAAGATGTTATTGTTCTTGTTCCTCTTAAAGCTGTACATAATGTAATAGCTTATCTTTATAAATTTCGATTAAACATGAAATTCGTATTTTGTAAAATTAACTAAGCAAATGCTACATGAATTTTAAATATAAGAAAACATTCAGACCGTAATATAACTGTTGAAATAAATTAGAACCCACTTTTCCATACTGGAACTGATATTTCAGAATTCGGGAACTGTATTTCATCTAACCAAAAACACTCACCACAGGATATTCTTATGTGCCAAAACCGGTCGTCTGAAACCTTAGAGTTGCATGTGTTAAATGATGAAACCGTTGTTAGGGAGATCCGCACGTATGTATGTATTTGTAGCTCTTGGTTTTAACCGTGTCATAGTAGTTTAAAGTATACATACATACAACAAAAATAGTTAGATACTCAGAACGTGAAAGCCGATGTCATTTACTAATTTCAACTCAACGAAAATTGCCAAACCCTTGTCACAGCATTATGGAATTTAATAGTTTGGTACCACTACTCCTTTAGTTCTCAATACTTACATACCTTATCACCTAAAACACCAAAAAATTACTAAATAGCCATTTATTGTAAAATATATAAAGTGGTTTTCCTTACTAACGTTGTTGGGAAAATAAATTGACATAATTTATACGACAAAGTTTGAAGCGAAAACCCAATTTACTGTTTCGAAATTAACTAGTAGATAATCTTTCAGATTTTTATTTAGCCACAAATCAAACGAGATTTAAACTGAAGGACAAACATCTTATTTCATTTTGAATACTTTCATCAACTTCATCCCAAAGATCATAAAAAACAAAAACTGCGTTTTACTACATGTTAAGTTTTATATGTCGTAGTCTAAAACTAGGCTTATTGTACAAATGCAATATTTTTCAATATGACTATCTCATATCAGGCGTATTATAAACGCCAGTTTGTTGTTTAGTCATATTGTAACATTATCGAATTTTCGTCACAGCTGATGTATGATATAAAAGAAAAATGTGATTTTTTTGATTAACATATATAGATTATAAAAATGCGGATATTTATTTCACAAATTTCTCTCGAATGACATTTATTTGTACACTTTAAATACGAACAAACAATTTGCATTTGTTGTTTCTTCGGCACTGTGGTTTACTGCGTTTGCAAATATATTTTTAGAAATCCTTGTCTTTAAAACTTTGAAAACGTCGCAATTGTCCCAGGTATCACAGAATCTCTGCATCGGAAAAGTATCAGTGGCAGCTGTCTGCCTACAGGGCGGAGTGCTGTCTTCTCTAAAATTGACATTCGTAGTCAAATGTCATTTGGTGATTCTAATGAATTTTTTAAACGCGTAGCAATAGAATCACATACACAAAATATATTGCGGAGCAAATTAATAAGTATAATATCCAATTACAAAAATAGGAATAGTAGTAATAATAAAAAAACAGAATTAAACCGTATGTTAAATGAAACCAAACGGTTTTTAAAAAGTAATAAGGATATTATAATTACTAAAACCGATAAAGGCGAAAAGACGATTGTTATGTACAAAATTGATTATGAA
>ML219528.1:0-15629 GCA_004785975.1 Popillia japonica
TAAGTATTATTGCTGTTTTTCAATACACCGGGCGTAGAACATTATTTGTCTAAAGATTGCATTAGAGCTGATTATAAAATCTGGTCAGGTTTGCTGACCCGGTTACGTACTGTTTTTCAAAGAAAATGCCATCTGACCCATGATATATTTGACAATTTTCATTCGGTAACCGCTACGAATACCGTAAACTTATACAAGATACAGGTATACATATGTATATTGTATTGGGAGATGTCCCACTAAATAAAGAATAGCAGTACATATTACGTTCCTTTTCTTTTATAAAAACTAACAAAAATCTTATGTATATTCATACTCATAATTCCTAGATTTTGTGGTAGTTAAATCTTTAGAATTATTTATCAGGAATTGTGTTTGAATTATAATGTATAATATTATTATTATATGCTATTATATGCGTAACTTAAATCAAAAATGATCAATTTCTTAGTCAATCATGAAAAACATGGATAATTAAAAAAATTTTTGTCTCTATATTTGTAACACAAACTAATTAAAATGTATTGCCATCTACAAGCTATTCAAACGTCATACGAGCCTGAGATTAAAGAAACCCATCGCGACAAGATGTTTTTGTTAAGAACCCTATCAAAGCTGCCGTGAGACCGCTGTACATACTATGTATATTACCTATTCTTCAGAACTCATACATAGTTTACGTTAAAAAAGCTGGTGATAGATCAAAAGGTGGTTCTATTCAAGATAATTTACGTTTCATATGCAACATAAAAGCTTGTTTAGATAATGAACTTAGATGTAGACGTAGTGTAAACAAAATCATGTGCTTGTATAGGCAAAAATCGTCTTACTGCATATTATAATATACTGTGAGATGCGAAAGTATGGAAAGTCTAAAATAAAAATAAACAATAATAACAGTATAGACTAAATGTTATGCAAAATATATTGGGCATTATTAAATAAATATAGATCGAAATTGGTAGGATAACACTTATCCTATTATTATTTTTAAAAATATATCGTAATACACTGTTCTATTAAAAAAATTCACAGTTTCTTGAGGTATGATTTACAGTAGCAGTTTGCTGAGGCTAAGCAAATATATTAGCAACATAATACTGTCGTAGAAAAATGTCTAAATCATCAAAAATTTGTATGTGTGTATTTGTCGACGTAGAGTCGATGAAAAATAAAGCATATGTTTCAAGTTTGAAGATGCTACATTGTTTAATATTTGTTTGGCAATGCTGCATTGTTTAATATTTGTTTAGCGAACGTTTATAGTAAATTTATGAAAATGGAAAAAATGGGTCATTGTTATGTGATCCAATCCTTTGATTTGAAAGGCCTCAGTCCAACTATGTACTATAAAAGCTGACCTAGATTCTACTCTGCGTGAGTCTGTTTCTTTGTTTACAACAGTAAAAATTGGATAGCAGAGTTTAAACGAGGCTGTACGAGCTGCCAAGACAAGCAACGCAGTGGTCAACCAAATGAGGTGATGACCTCAGAAATGGTGGAGAAAATCCACAAAGCGGTACGGGATGATTATTGACTGAAACTGCGCGAGCTGTCAGACATAAGGCGTATTCGTTTATCTGTTTGTTCACTTTAGGTTAGTTCAGTTAAGGGGTTAAGAAACTGATCTGATTGTTTTTTTAAAATAACCAAACTCAACTAATTAAACTCACCTTCCATTACTCCTCTACTAACCACCCTAAAATTATTTTGATGTAAATGGTTTGAATATTGGTCACTTGTACCTTTTTTTTTATATATTGCTGGTTCGATGACTTCCGATTTTTGGTTTGTTCCGCTTTGTTCACTTTAACCAAAGTGAACTAACCAAACAGATAAACACCTAGTGGACATTTTAAAAAGTGCGGTACATCGCATTTTATCTGAAAATATGGACATGAGAAAGCTGTGTGCAAAATGGGTGCCCCGTTTGCTCACACTCGAGTAGGTCGCGAAGATTTTTTGCGCTGTTTTATAACCATGGTGCAATATGGGTTTATCACTTTACATCCGAAACAAAAGAATAATCTAAACAATGAACTGAAAAGGGAGAACCGGTTCCAAAGAAGGCGAAGACCGTTCCATCTGCAGGCAAGTTCATGAAGTCGGTTTTTTGGGATGCCTGTGGGATAATTTTTAATGACTATCTTGAAAAAGGCAAAACTATCAAGGGCGAGTACTATGCGAGCTTATTGCAACGTTTGAGCGAAGAAATCAAGCAAATACGGCCGCGTTTGGCTAACAAGAAAGTGTTGTTAATGAATTAAAGTTTCAATTGCTACCTCATGCTTATTATAAAAAAGGTATCGAACTTATTGAACATTGCTAGGAAAACTGTATAGGGCTGAAAGGAGATTATCTTAAAAAAAAAATTAGTTTTTTCCAAATGTTTGTGTTTTCTTTGTTAGGTCGAGTGCTTCTGGGACCATTCTCATATAGTGGCCAATGGTAATGAAGGTTGTATATAATTACGAGTGCGAATTAAGGTTGTTGGGTACAAAAAAAAACTTTTTTATTACTGATTTTTTCATGTGCAATAGAATGTAAACATACTTCTAGTATGTTACAAGGAATAAAATAAAAGCGTAAGTAAAACGAAAAATAATGACTATAGGATGACTTACGATTTAAAAAAGTCAACATTTTATTTCAATTCCAGAGCCATCGACAATGGTCCGATGGAAGTGAGATTTTAAATATTCATGTATAAGATATACGTCTATTGCATATTGCACTTTCTGTGCGGCTTTCAAAATTTTTTATTTCCATAAATAATTTCTTTTTTGATTAAATAGCAATGTAATGCAATAGACATATACATATCTTATACATGAATATTTAAAATCTCACTTCCATCGGACTATTGTCAATGGTTCTGGAATTGAAATAAAATGTTTATTTATTATTTTATTCCTTGTAACATACTATAAGTATGTTTACATTCTATTGCACATGAAAAAATCAGTAATAAAAGTTTTTTTTATACCCAACAACCTTAAAATCGGTGTAGACCAAGTTTCACAATTAATCCCCATCAGAAAAGAAATCGATTAAAATAATAGTTTTTACAAAACTTCAATAAAAGGTCATGATTGATGACTATGATATGAATCAATTTTTATTTCTATTTTAGTTTTGTGTAAACGCAGCTATTAATTCTTATAGAATTATTCAGTGTTCAAGGTTATTAAAATCGTATAACACGCCATTAGGTACATTGTTTTTTATAATTATATTTTCTCCAATACAAACAATGTGAATTTATAAATAATAATCAACTACTCATACGTATATTGCTTTACAAAAATAAATATTAAGTCATCTAATTGACACAAACACAGTTAATTTGAAAGTGTGACTACATAAATTAAATTAGGTAAAACGCACATATTATGTAGGTAATATGTAAGTATATTGTATTAAAATAGGCCAGACACAGAAGTTTGTATTTTTAGTTGCTTTTCGTTAAATGCGGTGTAAATAAACTTGATCCGCTAAGATAACATGCATAAATCATGTACCTATACAATTTTGATGATGTTATATTTAAATTTTAAATAGAGATACAATGTTAAGTTCTGATAGAACATCCTTTTCCTCTGC
This sequence comes from Popillia japonica, assembly GCA_004785975.1. Taxonomy (NCBI): domain Eukaryota; kingdom Metazoa; phylum Arthropoda; class Insecta; order Coleoptera; family Scarabaeidae; genus Popillia; species Popillia japonica. Next base: position 3,604 of record ML219528.1, read on the forward strand.
TTATACCACGATAAATGAATTTGGGTTATCGGGTACTTATCTACAAAAATATGTACCTTCATATAATCTGTGATTTGCTATTGAATTTGAAAATAAACAAGTATCAAATACGAATTTTATACAGCACTCGAAGAAAAAGCTTTATACAATTGTTTTATTAAAATATTTCTCACTTTTGAGTATAGAAAACTGTATCTATGAAAGTTCATTCACAATACACGCTCAGTATCCTGACCTGTCATATTTACTTACAAAAAAACCTAAGAATTATCTACTCTTGGGACTTATAAGACTTAGGCTCTCTGGAAATTTACATCCTCTAGTGTTTATTTTTTTGTCGTTTAAAATTATAATTATAAATTCGGTGTAAAATTTTAGGCGAATCTAAAACGCACTGAATTCTACCACACAAATAAGAATTGCCTATTTTTAATTTCGATTGCATTTTCGATACATTTAAAAAAATAAAAAGTCGCAGTAGTTTTGTGAGCTCAGTGTATGTATGTTCACAAAACTTTGAAAAGAATAAAAATTAAAAGTAAGCAGTTCTTGTTTTTCTGATAGAACTGTATACTTAGGTTTTGAGCTTATTCGACATATTTTGTTAGATTATCATTCAGATCAAAATGTAACCATTTTATCAAATTTCAAACTACTCTGTGATGACTTTTTAAAAAGATATCTAAGTATACCCTGGTATAAAAACAAAATACACATGTTTATAAATGCATTTAAAACGTTGTTACCCAAAATCTCATGTAGAAGTTTGAAATAGCACAAAACAAAAGAATACTCAACAAAAAAATATCGAAGAACGAAATACTAGATCATCAAGCTGTTATAAATGAATTATAACCCACACCAAAGCCAATCAGAGTAAATTACAGCAAACATCTTGTATAAGAAATATATGCCCTTGCTATACATATGTACACGATGGTCTTTCAAAGACTTTCCACCTTTTCTTATTTTTAAGATAGTGTGTCTAAATAACAAGTACTTGATTTCTGTGATTTCATTCTAATTAATTTAACAATTTACTCCTCTTAATACGAACCAGATTATATATTATATACAAATCTACTAAATAAAAGTCTACTATAAGATTAATTTTTATAGATAATTGAAACTGAAAGAAAACTTTTTTGAAATACAGCCTAAAATGTTCGAATAATTTGCCTCGCCATTATGCTTAAACTAGATTTCAAAATATACAGACCGAGCCAATAAGTTTGAGGACAAGTTGAATTTCGCGCCATGTATTTGTTATCTTAGGTTGGTTAAACTGAGTGTACGCTATTAAAAAATTACTTCCTGCTATTTTATAGCATTTTCATAGTCGGCTCGTGTTCGTAGGTGTTTGGCGTTATTATACATATTTTTTTGTTATCTTATTCGCGTTTTTGTTAGGTTTTATTAAAACGATTATAGTTGTTGTATAATAGTGCTCATTGTTCAATAAGCAGTGAAGTTAGAAATAGAAATATCTTTATTATTGCAATATTGTGCAATACAACCAGGAAGAAAAAAAAAATGCAAAAGTTAAGTCAAGAAAGACGTACACTCGCTTGCCATAAAAAACGAGGCTCTTAGATTAGCTGCATGTGACACGGACTTTGCTGTGATAGGTATACACCGTGTCCGTAAATGTTTGAAGCTGACAGCTACTGTCACATTTTGGTTAAGTTTGTAACACTACATTTGATTTCGATCGCAAGAATTAGCAGTAGCGTCCCACGTGGTAGCTACTTTCAGCATAATTATTAAAATTGTTTTTTAAAATCAAATACAACATGCTTGCATTTGGAAACTTTTACTGGCAAGTGAAATTAGTTAAGAAAATAATTATAAAAAAATTCAACTATAAAACCATTGCAATGACAAAATTACAAACATTCTTTATTAGTTAATATTGCAATTACAAGAAATTGTGACCTTGTTGCTACAGACATAAATTAACTCTTTGTTTCATACTCTCTAAAATATTTGAGTTATATTGAAGTTGTTCTTGTGAATCGTTTGAATCTCGTTTATAAAATATGAAACGCATATTGAAACATAACCTGACTGGAATGTAATATCAAATGTCATTTATACGATTTTATTTTAGTAGTTACGAAAATAAAATAAAAACGTCAGCAATTCAAATATGTAAATACCATACACAGTTATTTAGTTTGAAGAGTCCTCTGCAAGACTGATTGTAAATCGAGTTTATTGATTACACGTAAAATCTTTCTTTGTATCAAAAAAACTCTGTTTAGGTCATTACCGCCGCCCCAATATTCACAACTTTTGGAAAGGTTTGAAATTTATTGCATTTGAAGAATATTACATTTGACTTATCATGGTCGGTGACTAACCACTCTTCAATTGTGTTTAGATAAGTGCTGCCTAAAAGAGAGAAGTTATGTTAAAAAGGTAAAAATTCAGAATAAAACGTCGAAGTTTATGTTTTACTTATCATTTTTGTATATTTTAGAGAACATTCTTCTGTCCGAAGAAGAAACGGCATTCACTTTGAAAGCCCACACGGAGAAAAATTTATAGTATTATTATTATATTTATAGTATAATTTAAGTAAAGTTGTTTATTTTGTAGGTGTGACTTATTCCACTTGTTGTAGAGCTTTACTAAAGAATTTAAATATATACACACATACAAAGTCACATGTGTGCAGCAATTATTACCTCTTGATGATTATGGATAGCGCTTGCAATTTAAAGAAAATAAAAGTTGGCGGGAAATTCAACTTGTACAATCTTGCCAGCTAAAATTTATGCAATGATAGTTTATCAATATATTCATCCACATTAAAATGAAATATTGTCAAATACAAATGCACTGTTACTTTATTTCCTTTTATATCTACCTAGCACTTTTCGGAACACTAATAAAGCAAATAAAAACTATTTACCGCATGTTTTGTTCTTACGTTACACAGCAACATTATCATGTGTTTTCCTGGAATTTCATCGTGAATTATATGGGAAATATAATATACTATAACCTATGACATGAAAGAGGTCTTAAACAAACTCTCACTAAGATATTTACATAAAAATTATTATTACATTAGAGAAAAGTATATAATTTTTGGTTTTGATTTATTATTTATTATACTTGGATACGTTATTCTAAAGGAATTTATAAATGATATATCTGTGGAATTTCTTTCACTCATAACTAATTGCATCATCTCAACGTTTAAGTAAGCATGTAATTAACATTTAATCCACGACGGTAATTTTGCAGTTATTAAATATCATATCATATCGCGGCCTCTATAAAATATTTAATCATAGGATCACATTTAAAGAACCGTATAATTAACTCACATGAACACCAGTAAGTTATTGATAAATTTTCCCAAAGGTAACGAAAAACATGCACGCATACGAGAAATTTAGGAGAAATTGAATTTACTGTCAAAGAACATACATTCACGTATTCAAGTATCTACCTGTAATTCTGAAATACAACAGATGTGTAACGGTTACCTTACAGTCAGCGGCACATTAATCAGACATTTATATTTACTTTTCCTGCTGACACTAGTTTGTTAACAGATGGTCATCAATGTTCTAGATATGAATATATGTAGATTACTTAAACTTTATGTGATATGTACTACAACACTTGTTTAACATAATACATAAATATAATTTCTCTAAAAACTTATATGGATGCAGCAGAAAATATGCAAATAAATATATAAGATGCCACGCGAAGATTTGTTAGGTGTAAAGAATTGCTAATTTAAAAGAAGCAACTAACGCAATGCAACAAGTGTTTAGCTTTAGCTGATTTGATGTTACAACCAATACAGGCAATGAAATGCTCTTCTTAAATGCTGACCTAATTATATAAGGTGTATTCGTTTATCTGTTTGGTTAGTTCACTTTGGTTAAAGTGAACAAACCGGAACAAACCAAAAATCTGAAGTCACCGAACCAGCAACATAAAAAAATGTACAAGTGACCAATATTCAAACCGTTTACGTCAAAATAATTTTAGGGTGGTTAGTAGAGGAGTAAAGGAATGCGAGTTTAATTAGTTGAGTTTGGTTATTTAAAAAAACAATCAGATCAGTTTCTTAAGAAACTGAACTAACCTAAAGTGACCAAACAGATAAACGAATACGCCTATAGTCTCATATCTTAATATTCGAGATATAAATTAACAATCTAGTCCACCGTTACAATATGTAGATCTATTAAAACCGGAAAATTTTCAAATTAGAAAATACGTCATTCCCAAATAGCACAAGAAGTCTCCAGGACGTCCATTTCGTGTCCCAAGTAGGTCCAAACGTCCCAGACCTAGATCACACGTTTTAAGTACGTCCAATCTGGGACTTGTTTGGGAAAATTAAAGTGGATATACTTAGTACGTCCTGAAGACAATCACGTCTGCTTTACATAAAAACAAGATAGAGAGTCTTGATTCATGATTACCCTGCCTAAGTAAAATAAGAAATTTGAAAGAGTCGATATTTCTTTGGCATGTCAAGCTAAAAAATGAGTATATAAAATAAAATATTTTATTTTGGTTTAGGATATATTTTCAATTTTCATCAATTTATATATATACATCACTATATATTCCAGCCCAACGCTGAAATAACATCTAAAAAAACAACTATCATCGCCCGTTTTTCATTTAATATAAATTTAAAAAAACCGCCACATATCCTATAAGCGCCCTCTGGCAGTAATTTCGCACTGGATTAAAATAACCGTCACTTGAGCGTCACCTGCTATAGATCGGCAAGTTATTTCGTGTTCATAGTTTTATAAAGTATGTGTAAGTAAGAAATTCTTGTGCTTGTTATTAGGTGCTATTATCGGTAAGTTGATTTTGTCCATTCTTGTTTTAGCTGAACAAAATGGCATGTTTGAAGAAATATTATATGCGCGCTAAGCGAAGTAGATTAGAAATCAATGTACTAGTTGAGGTTAGGGATAGCTATAGCCCTGGGTGTAGTGAATGTGGTGAGCAGGTGTGAAGAATAAATGATAATTTCCAAGCAGTGAACAATACATCAGACAAAATATTTTTAAATTTGCTTCTTGAACAAACAACTGAATATAGTGTGATCCAAAAAAATCCTCCTCAAGGTATGTCTGTTCATATATTATGTTGAGAGAAGCATTTAAAGGAATAATCAGTCATTGAAAGTACTTAACATTTGCCAGTCGACATGAGGAGTCTCTATCTCTCTAACTCTACCACGGCCAACCGTAAGCAGGGTTTTTTTTGTGATGACACTCTATTTTTTCTTGCTAAAATTTCTCCAAAAATTTAAATTTAAAATATGGTTCATTTTTCAGAAGCCGCAGAAAAGTGCGTTCAATGTGATAGAAAAAAAATTGAAATGGCAATTCAAAGCTTCATGAAGAGAAGCGGGGAGCGGTTAAAATCGAAAGGACATGTTTAACCCATTTTTGCCCGATTTTTTTTCTCGGCCTTGTAATTATACGAATTAATTATTGCTTAAATATATTAAAAATATTTATATATCCAGTTTTTTATTGAATATTCTGCACAATTCTGTTCAACCTTTGTTGGTTGGCGACCGCTCGGATTCATTTATGTCGTCAATTCCATTTTCATTTCATTTTTGGAATTAAATAAAAAACAATGTTTTTTTGAAAAAGTTAAAAGTCAAAATATTTCATTTTTGGGAGATCATTTTTAATAATCCTATAAATTTAAATTTCTTTAATGATCCGGCAAAAGCATTTCAGGACGGTTTTAGGATGTCTTATTTAGGACGTTCTGGGGATCGACGATTTAGTAACATCGAGTGTCCCAGGTACGTCCTGGGGAAGGGTTTGGTCCGGATTTGGACGTACTCCGGACTTACTATTGTCCGTCAAAGATCATACCTGGGACGTTTCCAGTACGCATTTGTGTTATCTGGGTTATTATGTGTCTCAAACAAAAGTATTGTATTAAACTTTTAGTGCCATTAAAGCCCATAAAAAAACTAGTTGAATATGTGTTCATTTGTGCTAATTCAGTGAAAATAAGAAAACTACAATGCTAATTATGCGTAATGCAGTCGTGATAGAAGTGAATTTTAATATTTTACAAGAGAATCAACAATATATAGGAGTGTGGTAAAAGCTGCAGGAAGATATTTAGTTAGATATGTATTTCCATAATTTGTAATACATCCTTGAATTTTATTAGAATTGGCAGGATAACCAATTGTCTAAATTTTAGAAGAACTTGCATTAAGCAATTTCTTCAGCAATGATCTGATTTTCACTGCCAGTATAATAATATATTCCTAGATTTGTACAACTTTATAACAAAACTTTATTTCAAGTTTGACAGAATTTGTTAGAACTGCTTTATTGTTTTTGACTGATCGGCTCTTCTTCTCACAAATTAGGGTGGACACCTTACTGTCCATTCACTTGAGCTAGATGCTCATTGTACCGACCCTATCAGATCTCTTACTTCCACTCGACCATCCTAGGTTCCTCTATGAAGCCCAGTATCTTGCTCAGTGGAAGCTTGAGAACCTTCGCGAGCTCAAGTAAGTCCTCTCCGAAATATTTCTGCCCACTAATAATCTTAATTTCCTTTTTACTGCGTTCAAGTAGGATATTAGAGAACTTAACATCCCCATCCCCCATTAGCGCTTTCGTATGGAGTTGACCTACAGTCGACCTCCGTTTCTTAACCTTCTCTTTGTCCAATCACGACCAGATCTCCCTCCTAACGGAATCATCTGTTATACCGCATGTGGGTTCTGGTCCTATGAAGGGTCCTAAGTTTAGCTATTGTATTCCCCTTAATATCCTGTTACCCACACCAAGAAAACCTTGTTGTTCTGTGCCAGAACGTTTACATTCCCTAACTAGTTTCGACGTAGTGATAGGTTTCACAATTGATCTGATAGCTAGCCAGGCTGCTATCAGTCATTATATTTGTTTTCCTATTCTTGCAACCTCCCTTTGCAATAATTCCTGCACAGATTGCAAGAGCAAATATCTCTGCCTGGAAGACTGTGGTATGCTTACCCAGGCTCAGCGATATCCTTTGTTCAGGGTTAGGCCCGCAAATGCCGGTTCCTGTGCTCTGACTGGATTTAGATCCGTCCATGAACCAGTGATCAGGAGCAGTGAAGTCCCTCCGTACCCGGTCTCTGTTAGGTATGGAGATTTTCACCTTTTCAGTGAAAATAATTTCAGGTGACATACTGTCCGTCAGCATTCTTAACAGGGGCTCGTCCAGTATTGTTCCCGTAGTGGCGGTGTGCCCTCGAGCCCTTATGCTGGGGTGCCATACATTGTTTGTCTTCAGTCTGAAGATTGCCGCCATAGCCTCCACTTTGACAAAAAGTTCCAGTGGGGTGAGGCCCGCAATCGTCTCCATGAAAGCGGTTCCTGTAGTGTTCAATGCCCCAGTGGTCAATAGGTTGATTAACGATCTGAGAGACCGTTTGCACGAAGTTTGAACGAAGTTTAGGGATAATTTGTGACAGTTATAATAAGCGAGTTTGTACAAGCTCAAAGTAGTAATTACAGGTGGGAAACAATTAAAAACACTACAGTAACGTAGGAACAAAGCCACGAAACTTTTTACGTACACCATAATTAAAAGTAAATGTTGTTAAATGAATTTATCAGCCAATTGATTGTAGATTTTGAGGACCTTCGTTTACTGCGTTAAAGGCTTTCGAGTATTGTAGTGTAAAAAAGTTTTCACTTGACGTTTCGCTGAACATGCTGTCAGCTTCTTAAAAAGCATCTTGTTCTAAATCTCTAAACCACTCTAGTCAGAAGTTTTTAGAAAGCTGCTGACGAAGGTGTTATTCTTATCAGCGAAACCTTAAGTGAACATTTTTGTACACAATAACACCCGGAAGACAACGCAGTATTATTATTCCAGTATGAAAAACAAATCTGGCAAAACCTATAAAAAATCGCATATCAAATCTACATTGCACATACAATCCGCATGATGTATGTATGTAAGTGAGATAGGAAGGACGAAGAAATTTCTAATACAAATTTTTTTTAACACTTTTTTGCCGTTTGTGATAAAATACACTGAGTTTGTGTAGATTGGCTGCAGAGGTTATGAGATATTATGTTTACAGAATCTTTCACAAAAAAGTGGGTTGAAATATTTTCTGTGGTAATTTAAGGCAATTTTTTTTTTCAAAGGCTTATTATCGTTGTAAAACAAGTTGATTGCTTTCTTTTCGATGTTTAGCTACGGCTAGACTTCTGCGTTACGTAAACTTCAATTTAAATTCTTTCAGTGCACGTAAATATTTATTGAATTAATATTTGTCAAAATTGCAACTTGATGACTACGTGTTGATGAACTTCCAAGACGTTTAGCTACTCCGGAAATACGAACTTACACACTTCTCGATAATTGGGTATTAAAAAATAAACGCGGTTAACTGTTAAAAGAACGCGGGACAAACATGTTACATTTTTTGTGTACTTTCAACCATCATTAGAGTGAGTAATACAGGTATGCGGTTGTATTACAGAAAAGAGCAAAAAGAAAGCAGAAGACCGAGAATGACTCACTATAACGCGAGGGTTATTCCATCAATAACGTTCGGAGAAGAATATTGAAGTGGTGGGAGTATATGTACGTATGTGTGTCTACTATGGTGAAGAGGTTTCTTGACATACCCCTCGCAATCAGCATATTATTTTCTTCGGTGGTGCTTTTATTGCCGATAATTCACTTTAAAATGCTGGTTAATTCTAGTCGAATTAAGTATATTATTTAATGTACATATTCATAATTACGTCACTATGGAATAAATTTGTTATGGATTCCAATTTACAATAAATAAATTTGTTTAACTTTAACTAAACTGCCCAAGCTCTCACTTATCTTTATACTTGTAATGCTCTCTTGAGTAGAATCAACGGTACCCACATAAACATTTTAACAATATGCAAAAATAAGTATGTACAGTATATGTATATTTATGCAAAACAAACGAATGTCAAATCGCAACGGAACACCGACGGAACAATAAGCTGGGGAGGAATATGTAACTCACAAGCGGTGCCGTGCCAAAATACCGTTTTGATGTGGCCGGAATGTTGTCGGCTGGTCGTTATATTGTAAATACACGTGTATTTTGCAATTCCATCAGTTCGCTTTGTCATTGAAAAGACAACCTGAAGTTTGTTATTCAGATCGGCGTATCGTGCGTGCTTACCACACCTCTTTAATATGCTGTTAGGTCGTTTCGCAATTGTTTATGAGTGGAAAATATGTGGCACACGGGGCAGTTTACATTAAGTATGTCCCTACATAAATGATCAGAAAAGGTGTGTATGTTTTCAATAAAATATATTATTTCGTGCTTTTTTGTCTTTAAATTAAGGTTTTTAGCCATCAAAACAATTTTTTTGTGTCTACTGTCGAACTGAATATTTTTAACAATAAATGATTAGTAATAGTACCTATATATTCCTGACAGACTCACGATTACCTATCATCCAAGTTGCTTGCCATATAATGGCGCAAGATTGAGCATAGCTATACTTGGAGGCGTCACTTCCACACATTTGACGTTTCGCCACTAATATAAATTGCTTCTCTAGAAGTGAAAGGAGAGTGAGGGATGTCTACAGGTCATGGTAACTCGATGTTAACCACGCTAGAGACGTTTTTATCTTTTTGACAGGAAGTGTATTTCTTACTACCGGATTTGGTTTTTTTTATACTCCTGGTATTATAGGTACCTTTCTGTTTGTCTAAAAGAATGTCCGAGAATTAAATTAATGAAGTGTTTTGACGTTAGAATTTTAAGCAAATTGACAAGGTGTAGGTACGTTCTGTTTTAGACAGGCTCTGTTGAGGTAGCTTTGCGGAGAAAAGTTAGAAAACCGAAAGCTGGCATTCTTTTTAGGAAGTGTACGAAGTGACGATTCAACCATGAATATATATCTTCTTTTGGATTATTTTTGGGAGCCATGAAAAAATTTAGACCCTTGGATAATACTAATGTTTCAGCTTTGGACAGTATGAGAGTATTTTTGATAATAAATGAGTTTTGGTAGCTTTATTTGAGGCAAGCGATTGAAATGTCCGATTATGATTTTCGTTTATACGTTCTAATATCCTTTGGGCTCGGACAAAGAAATATGTTCAGGTAAGAATGAGGTGTTGGAGCGTCTTAAATGAAGTGAAAGAAATTTCCTGGATACAAGGTTTAGTACAGACCAGAAATATTTGATTCGTTCGCAGGCGAGTGCAAGACTGGCTGGTCGTAGGAAATTCTACGATAATAGTGGTGAGAGAGTTCGAGAAATTTGGAAACTTCGGTGAAATTCGGGAAATTTTGGCACAGCAGTGTGGCCAATTTGGTTCGTAATTCGCAAAGCTTTGGGTTTTGTCTAAAGTTTTTTCTTGGTAGAAGTTTGTTAAATGATATTAAAGATTTCCTCAGTACGAGCCTCTATTATGCGGGCTTCCGAGTTTTACCTACGTCATATTATCGCAAATTTATACAATACCAAAAACAAATAAAACAAAACAAAAAACAATAAAAAAGAATTGTAAACTAATGTAAGTGGCTTCTTCAGGAGTAAACAGTGAATGAAAATCGTCAGATGTTCAACCACCTATCAAGGTGGATGAGGAATGTTAGAATACTATGGTACCTCAACGTGTCAACCACGCTAGAGGCGAAAATCTCGACGAATTTTTAAATATATGTACTATCGAGGGCAAAAGTAATGACTCAGACTTCAAGCGATATCGCCTTCCGCAGGTATTCGACACATTTGATTACTAGCACTGGGTGACTGTAATTAGAGACAAATACCTATTTCAAGTAGAAAGATTCGCAAGAAATGTAAAGCGATATATTATAATTTCATTTACAATAGTTGCATTTACTCTTTATATTAAGAAGTAATGCTGACTATAATTCTTAACTACATTTCGTAAGCACAAGCTGTTTCTTTGGCAAAAGTAAATATTGTTTGCTATTACATATGGATAAAACACGTATGTTTTACACATGTAAATTTTCAATAATATGCTTTTTCATATAATAATACGATTCTATTTATAGAAAAACGAATTGTTTCCGAGGCCTTATTAAGTAACGATTTAAATAAACTAGCATTTTATAGAAATTTATATTTTTTAATATTTACGCAATCGCAAAATGATGAATTTAATTTTAATTTATTAAAACATAGATATAATGTATGTAGTTTTCTGACCTTTATGTACATACTTGTTTATTTTCTAGATATTTCTCCACAATTATTGATCCGAATAATCAAAGTTTATGTTGTTTCAATTAAAACGTTAAGCGAACGCTAAGAAAATAATATTAAAGTTTCTAATTATATAGAATAGAATAGAATAGAATATTTTTTATTGTCTTAAATTCCTGCGGAACATGGACATTGTCAAAAAAGAGTACATTATTTTTACAAAATAGGTAAATATATAAATAAATATAAAATATAACAGTATACACATCAACATTTAAATCACAAACAATATAACAAACAAGTATAAAATTAACTATAAATCTGTCGATTTATATAGTCGTCAAAACTATAAAAGACTGCTTCCAACAGAAATTTTTTCAGTTCAACCCGAAATCTTTTTTTATTGCTACCTGCAAGAGTTTTTAATTCGGTGGGTAAAGCATTATATACCTTGGTCGCCCTAAACCGAGGCCCGTTTTCGAAAAACTTCGATTGATGTGCCGGAACTGAGAAATCGTTATGACGTCGTGTTTGCATTTTATCGTACACCGCAGAGTTACGCATGGCCAGTTCATATATATAGAGGCAGGGAAGCGTCGGGACACCCAGCTCCTTAAACAGTCGTCGACACGGGGCATTGTACGGGCTCCCACAGATCGAGCGTATTATTCGTTTTTGAAGTTTAAATATTCTCAGAAAATTTGATGATGGGCCCCAAAATAACAGCGCATATCGCAATCGCGATTCAACGTACGCGAAGTAAAATGCCTTTAGACAAAATACCGTAACAGCTTT
>ML219528.1:20629-33771 GCA_004785975.1 Popillia japonica
GCAGTTCAGAACTATACCACGGTAAACGATAGTTGACTTTTACTCTTTTTCTTTTTAATGGAAAGCAAGTATTAAAGTAATAAGAAAATGTATTATGAAACCTCTCAAAAGAAATGCAAGGATCGTTATTAGCAATCACATCGTTCCAGTTTTCTTTAGCGAGTAGCTATAATATTTGTAATTATTATTTGAACAATACTTTGCACGATAAAATGATGACTAATTTATCATAAACTTTTTTTTCTTTTATTAATGTAACTATGTTCTACCTGAATTCAGTATCATCATATTTATTTCCAATATATTCACAATTCGTTTGGTTTAAATTATTTTAAATGCTCGCTACCCTTTAGCCTGCGGTTATTATAATTGCCTAATTATGGTTATCTCAATAACGATTCAGGACGAAAAACCTACAATAGACGCATTTTATTGCAGCTTGAGTAATTACTTTTTCCCTCAATAGTAAGAATAAGAATAAGAAGCCTTATGTAAGCAGGTTAGGCGTAAATATTCAACAAACAAGTATCTTCGAATAACACAAAAAAATGACTTAAAAGTGTATTTTGAAGAAGGCAGATTTAATAACATATTAGAGAACAATAAAGAATAAATGAACAGCATAAACAAACACGTCGGGAGTAGTAGAATCTACCAACAAGAAATGGATGTAACAGTAGAATTCCAGAATAACATTTAACTATTTAGTTTAGATTTAGCTTTAAATATAGGTACTATTACTTCATATACAGGTAGTTGTAAATTTGAGGCAGATTATCACTTGCAACAGCAGAAACGGAAAGAAGTTTACAGACAGTTAATTTGGTGCTTCCGTTTTCTGGAGTTGAGTGACAATCAGAACTACTTCAACATTACAATGGCTAGCCTCAGATATCTAATGTTCTTGAATGTTATCAATAAATGTTGTTTATTTTCAAATATTGTGCTGATGTATTAATTGTCAACTATGCAATACAACATTAATTAGCAATTTCAGTGTTTTCTTGAAATGTTAACATTGTTTAATTTGTCAAACAATGTGAAACGCTGATATACCAAAATAATGTTATTGTAACTGCTACGTTAATGTTAAAGGGCACCTATTTGTTTTCTTTTACAAACACAGATTTCCCGTTGCGACAACTTTCTATTGAAAAATTAATTATCTTTTTAAAATTGTAGTAAGAATATTAGAAAACAACATTATTTGTTGTTGGACTTCCAAATGTAAGTACATATTTGCTAAAAAAATGTATGTAAAGTAGATGATTAAAGTAGATATAAAAATTACATTAACTTTATACGTCAAGCTTGACAATTTAAAGGTTATTACCGACATAATTTATTTTATTGCAAACTCAATGTCTGAATACCAATATGTATGCACTGTACATGTTATAATGGCTTAATTTTTGTATTTTGCAAATTCTATAAAGATAAAAATCAAAAAGAAAAAACTACACTCAGGTCCTCCCTGCAATAAACTGCATGTGTTTTTTATTTTTTATTCTCACATGGACGTAGAGAGTTTGATTAAAATAAATATGGATCATTTATGAAGAAAATATTTCAAACATTTTAATAGAAAAAGAAAACATTGCAATAATGTTGTAAATACAAAAAAATATTTTTGCTATTCTGCCGCATTTCCGTTTCTGGTTCTTGGCTTACTAGGCCAATTTAATATTTCCTCACAAAAATTCTTATACTCCTCTTAAATCCTCAAATGTCCAATTTTCGTTATAAAAATCGGAGCATAAGCTGCAGTTATAGGCGTTGTTATCGAATTTCTTTCAGAACTTTTTGACATGTGCAGTTGAAAAGTGTGAGCTGTAAATCTATTAACATATTCTGACGCCACAACATACCCAGATTTTGTATTTTTATGAAAAATATCATAGAAATGAGATATTGAAAATGCTCGTCTGTTGGCTCGAGTAATTTCGGGAATCATGGTTTTAAGCAAGTTTGCAGATTTTTAGTGGTAAGTACTTTGGCCACCAATCCTTGTAATTGAGTATATCCTTAGAAAAAAAATCATTTATATCGTAAATTTGGCGTTAGAACTTGAACCAGCTGTTTAACAGAGTAGATTCTGTGTAACAGTGTGGATTCTACCGTGCTTTTGAGACAACCTTTGACCACAGCAAAATCTCGATCATTTGGAGGGAATGAGTGACCTCTTATGGGAAAAATCTGCTCCACTTTCTGAAATCTATTGGTCTCAACTAGAACCACAGTGTCAGGTATTTGTTTTTTAATATGGTCCCTTCATTAACGATCCATTCATGATGTACAGGGTGGTTCATGACGAATGGTAGATACGTTAATATGTTATAGATTTGATCATCTAAGCAGAAGAGAAGAGTTAGTTCTCAAAGGGAACTGAGATACAGCCAGTTAATGCATACTCTAATTGATTTAAATCTGTGCATAACAACATACAATACCAATTCTTCTTGTCAGTTGTTGACAATGCCACACACATTTACGCATGTAGAATGTGCCGATATGATGTTTTGTTACGGTTTCTGCAATGTTCGTCGTGACTATAGGAGACGGTTTCCTAGTCGGGTGCTACCAGATTCAAGAGCATTTACTCGAACATTCAACACATTTTATGAAACTGGTGCTGTTCCAAGTTCAAATATGCATTCTGAATGTGCAAACTCTAAATGAAGTTGACGAAATTCTTCAGTCGGTAGAACGCAGTCCATCTATCAGTACAAGACTTTCGGCTCGTCTTGGTGTTCGTCATGTAAGAGTATGGAGAACATTGCGTACTCATGGCTTGTATCCATTCCATGTTCAACCAGTACAACATCTTGAACCAACAGACTTTGCCAGGACATTGGAATTTTGTGAATGGGTAAATGCTAACCGTCGCACGGTTCCTCTTATACTTTTTACTGATGAAAACCACCTTCACCCGTCATGGAATCAATAACAGTCAAAATGATCACCGTTGGTCCGAATATAATCCGTATGCCAGTGTTGTAACAAATTTTCAGTTAAAATTTGCCGTAAATCTATGGTGTGGAATGATGGATTAGCTTAATCCCTCTTTATATCTCTATGTCTTCTTTAAGCTATTTAATCAAAAAAACTTATGTCTATAAATAAAACGTTTTGAAAACAGCAGTAATGTTAATGTCAATTTCCGTGCTGCTTTCAAAACATTTCATTTATAGAAATAAGTTTCTTTGATTAAATGGCTTCATCAAGACAGAGATATATCTTATACATGAATACTTAAAATTTTACTTCTATAGGACCATTTCCAATGGCTCTGTGATTGACATAAACAGACTTTTTAAGCTTGTATGTCATCCTATAGTCCTATTTTTCGTTTTACATTTTTCTCTTATTCTTTGCAATATATTAGAAATCTGTTTACGTTGTATGCCACATGAAAAAAATTGTAATATAAAAGATTTTTGTACGCAACACCCTCACATCTAAATAATAACTATTCATGTAATAAACGCAATATTAAAGTGCCTAAAATAAATGTGATTGGCTTATGAACGATGGTTCCTTTCTACACCAAACGATAAGAGAACACAAAAATTAACTCATTTCAAAATGGCTGAAAATGTTACTTATTGTTAGACGCTTTCTGCGATAACCGATTCAATTATTTTAGTAACTTACTAGCCGAATGGTAATATGTACATAAATGCAGATTATTAGTTTTGTCTATAAAATATACATATACCAGTGGGCTAGCAACTGCAAGACTTCCGACCATAAAATATCCGCCAGGAAGTTGATTTGAATAGAATATTTTGACAATATATCAGTCAAAAAATATATTATAATCAAAATATACAAAATTTCAAATATATTAGAAGGTAATCTTAAAAAGATATAAAAAAATTACAATTTTATTGTATTTATTTTATGGAAATAACGTATAAATTATAATACGTGATAAGTAACACACGTCCTTGATGTAATTACCATACCAAAAACATAATAATCACTATAGAAACTCACAAAGGTAATACCATATGTCGTTTCGCGCGATGACCTATTATCATTTCAAATAAATAAAATTTGTAAATGAATTATTTAAACTGTGGACTTTCCATTCCATTATACCCACAGCTTTGGAAGCCAGCCATATTTCGTTTTTGTTACATATAACGTAATCAAAGACAAATTAATTTCTAACTTGGATGTCACAATTTCTGGCTTTCGATTTTTTTTCAGAATTTGTCGTATTCTGTTAGTCGAACATTCTAAAACTCGATAATAATTTGCTGTATAAACCAAAAGAAAGTAGAAAGCCCAATTATAAGATATAACATTAATTATAGAACTTTTTAACTATAAACACAGAAAATACTGCCGTGTATACTGCAACGAATGTGTATGCTTTGCTTTAACAGATGCAAACCACATTCATTAGGAAAATGAAATGTAATTTCATTCAATTCGATCCATTATTTTACTTGGCTCATTTATTTACATTTAATGTAAGAACAATCTATTCCACATATGAGTTGGAGGTAAGTATAATTTCGTACATCCAAATGTTAAAGGTTATGTAGTGAAAGATAACTTATATCATAATTTGTATTTGGAGATATCTATGTATGTACATATATGTAAGCGGAAATGCACACGCCCTGATATAAGATGTTTAATTGAACATTGATACAGCAATTGACCATTATTAAATAAAAGCTAATTAAATTTGGAACAATATGTATATGTATTTGCAACAAAAATGTAGACAAAAAATAAATTAATGTTGATTTGTCTACACAAGGTGTTGGTGTGAGAACAATGGTGTGCATAACATTCTGTTACTAGAATACCCACCGCCTAAATATACTCTCGCCTTAATCGGCTCTTTCTGATTTATTTTTCTAATTGCACCCCCTTCTTTTTATCAGTTTTTCTTATTTGCATTCTTGCTGTGTACTCAGCGTGGGTAAATATGTTTTGTATGTCTTAGGTGCAATAATGCCTCGCCATCAGTAATATTGCCTTGTTAATTATATCCCAACAATATTGCATGACAGGAGAACCGGTTCTAACCCAGAGCTAAACGAATGCCAGAACTAGCTTTTGAACCCCGCATCTTTTATTAGTCCTTTCAGAACCAAAGATTGGCCGATCAACTACTGCGCCCACCGAGCCTATGTGTTGTTAATAGTCTTGCAAACACAGTCACACTTATTTATTAGGTTTGTAGTGGTGGTTAGTATTTGTATGTAGAAATTCCGTTTTTGTTGCTTTCAACGTTTTACATTCTTCAAGCCCAACCTTACCACAGTTTCTTCAGATATATGTATATGTTAAATGCTGGTACTGAAAAGGTCGCTTAACAAGTGAAGCAAGTAGTAAAAACTTTCGAAGCTACTCAACGATGGAATCATCGTTAAACCTCCATCTTTAGTTAAAATGATCGCACATAACTGCAACGTGTATTCAAAGCTTGATAAAGAACCGAAATTTTGGCCTACCTAACATGGCTCACTCAATCCTTAAATTAAAAATTACGTGATTAGACAAACCATATCTTCAAAGTTAAGGAGGCCTAAGAACATTTAATTCAGTCTATCGCAATTCTAAAAATCTCAGATGTAGAGGCAAAAATGAGAATGATGAAAGCAAAAACAAGAGAATATTTATATCACAAAACAACAAATGAGAAAATGCCAAGGCAAAATAAGATAAAATGAGAAATGCTCAAAAATAAAGAATTGAATATGTAGAGTAAAGCATACAAAGCTTGGCACGTATCTACATACCAACAGATTGAAGTACTCAGATTGCCTGTATTTAACAAGAAGAAACGAAATAGACTGCCCTAATTGCAGAAGAAGTATGCAAATTAATTGGTGAAGTAGAAGTGATAGAACAACAAGAATTAAGCTGTTGAACAGTTCACGATATCATCATAGGGAGGGAATACTGCCTGTTAGGCAATAAAGATTATTATTATTATTATTGTAATACTGTAATAAAACAATGAAACACATAGCATATACTAATTTACTCTGCCAGGAATGGAGCAGTATTCTAGACAACCAACACAGTTTAGAAAAGTTGGTACAACTGTATCCATCACAAAAAAAGAATAGGTAATTTGACAAGTTAAAAATAACGAAAAATGCGAAGAAGAAAAACGAGAGAAACGTGAGAAATTACAATGGATAAAACTCGATAATAATAAATTTGTAAACCTATACCAAAATGTATACACGATGTCCCGAATTTCCGTTAGGGATCTTTTAAACCGTAAGGTATATAGTTGCATTTTTTAATTTTGACATTAGGTACATCGTTAAGATTCCAAATAACAAAAATATCGGGAAAGATTTATGGAAAATATAAAACGTTTTCTTGTTTTAGAACCATCATCAACTAGATCTGTCTTTTCTATTAAAAATTAGTAAAATGCTTAAAGTAACAAATTTAGTGATATGTCATACATGCCCATTTTATAATGTTTCCTGAAAGAATTACTTGTGTTACCTCCCCCTATTTCTGTAGGTACTTCTGTCGAAAATGATAACTGGGTGAGATGTTGGAACTAGAAAATCAAATACAAATTAAACAAGACACGTTGTCTACACGTTTATATATCTCAGTTACTTTATTTTACTACTTGCAAAGCAATTTAAAACGATTGGCAACCCTATTAATAAAACTTATCTTAATCAGTTTTATCATTTATCAAACGCTAACAATAAACTTTACTATGTATTATATTCGCGTACACAACGCAACTCATAATAGTAATATTAACCTCCTTTCAGTGATAAATGTCATACAATTCAATAATATCCCTCATAGAAAACTTGCGATAATAAAACGGCGCCTAATTGTGTCAAAACGATTGTGCCTATCCGTCTGAAATAGTGTGCGTAGTGGTGCTTCGTTGAAAAAGGCCATTGACTGAATTCGCAGAAGTGTCGACCTACACTTTGTCTTATGTCTGCACGCAGGTTATTATTTTAGGCCGAGTTTACATTTGTTATTTGATGCCTACTCAAGATAAATGCCACTTCGAAGTTTTATAATAAGAATACATAGTAAATATGTAATTGGCTTAATGTATTTTATTTTTTTTAGTTGTTCAAAAAGAAACACGGTCTGACACTAATGACATGGACGGTGTTGCTTCTTCAATTCATATTTTGTCCATTTCATTTCTTCCTTACAGTATTGATTGGATTTTCCATTCTTCTTCCCTTTTCTCCTTGTGTATATATACACCATTATATAAGACTAGGTAATAATACTTTTTGTGTACACTGATTCCAATCTATAAACGGTAAGTATCCTACATACATACACATAAGTATAGGTATAGAATAAACAAATCCAATTCTACGCGTTGCTCGTTAAAGCGCAGCTGCCGGTTATAGTAGTTGCAAAATCCTGAAATCGAAATTTTTAAACAGAATTGACTGCTTGAATATTGTCAATACAATAAAATACAATCTAAATATGTATAACCAGTTGCAGAAAGTCAGTCGAAACTCGCAAGAACTAAATGGCAAACGCTCTTAATAAAGTTCTGAATCCACATATTTTTCGAGTTAAAGATAGGCAAGTTGTGTTAAATATGTTCTATCGTAGATACCAAAATCTGATAGATGTAAACTCAGCCTGACTATGTGTATTCAGACGTATTTGGCGTATTTTCCGAAGAAGTCGTACAGGTATCAAAGTCAGATATATGTATTGTTAGATATTTTATGGCATACGTTCCATTAAAGAACATTGGAATGCGAAGGACGGTAATAAAATTTGTTGAGTATATATAATATTGCAATATTTACTGCAACAGTAAAACGTTAATGCAGGTGATCATGCATACGTCTCAGTAATTGCGTCTATTTAGATCTAAATAGACAACTATTTCGTTGCTTTGAAAGCAGCTATCATACAGCAAATATGTAAGTAGTTGTGTCATGAACGTTATTAGATAAGCTCCCATATTATATGCACTAGATTCAAGCTATAAACTTTAAATTATTCGACCGCAGAAACTATTTTGTTAATGATAAATTAAATGGTTTTAAAACGATTTGTGTTGCGTTCTGTGTTATTATCTGCATTTTATTATTTCGCCGAAACTCAAAATATTATTTTGCGTTTCAGTTGTATTACAAGTTCGATTTGTCATATGACTTAAGTTCCACTTTTTACTTTTTTTCCGTATTACTCTGTCTTTAGCTTTACTTCTCCGGCGAAGTCGATCAACGCTATCATCACAGATAATTTCTAACTTCCTAAATTCCTCACCTGTTCCTTAGCACCGACTCTTTCCTCCAGTTACCCCATCAATAACTTCTTCGACAACAGTGTTAAATTACTACTGGACATCTCGTAGAGCTTTGTTAAAGTTTGCAATGATAATCTCTTATTCAAACTTAAATTGTTTCGCCACCGTTCGCCTACCTTTAGTCACTCATGATCAGAACCAGATCATATTCAGGAATTTTAACGTCCATTTTGGCGAACGTGTGTCGTTTCGCGAAGTCATATTGCAGCAGTGCTAGAACGATCATAATGTTATACTTACTGCGAAAATTTAAGTCGTAGACGAGCCAACAGGGTTTTTTTCCCAGCCACACGCTCTCATTGTTTTGCATCGCTTGGACAGTTTGGTTATGGTGCAGCCTCTAGGCTCAAAGATTCTTTTTTTGCACTATTAATCCACTTTATAATGACTCATTTTGGCGTGCTTCCATGAGGAGTAACATTAAAATATGTTTGAAATTAAAGCTATGCTAAAGATGCAAAATTACTACAAATGCCAATGAACTCCTTGCCTTTCAAAAACACAATACCTGCCTTCAAGACCTTATGCTTAATTGAACCAAATTTTGAGTTTGCTTGGTGGTGATATTGACATCAATTTTTGGTTTGGTCGTAGATACTGAAAGTATTGGTGTAATTATTGGCATGGAATCTATTTATAGTTCGGGTTTGAAATTGTGTCACGGTTTAAACGTGCGATTTTGAGCTGTCATTTCGAAATCTCGAGTTCAAGTCACGTTACAATTCCAAGCAATACAAATAATAAAACACATATTCCAGATTGAAAAAACTCCTCATACCATTCAACTTAATTCCCATTTTAGATTTATTTCTTTTAAAGGCGATCGTGCTATATAACTTCCTATTATGACGTAAATCAAATTGCGAATCACGAAGTGGATAGTTTATCTTCATGAAGACTTTCATATAATCTACACATCTAATGGTGTGCTAGGTTGAAAGTTATTATGGCAATAATGGTTATTGCACAACTTCAATGAAGAAATAACATGCTTCTTAATGCGATTGTAAGCAACGATGCACGTTCAGTGTAGAGTAGTAGGAAAATTAATGCGAAAACTCCTAAAAATGCGTATGCATGTATTCCCATACTGGTATATTCATCTATCTATAGAAGGAAGCGTTCACTTTTACTTGAATGTATATACATATATTTCTACATAGCGGTTTATAGAAATAATTATTATACCTTAGAGTTGCGTTAGCTATTGTTTTGCGGAAGTTAATATGGGAAAATGTGTTTAGTGCATGTATGTATGTAAACTGGTACATAATATGATATAAAAATAAATTTCAGGACACAATATAGTGACATTCAAAAAATTTACTTTATTTGGTAGGACAAATTAGGATTTTGAAAACAACGGCAAGTGAATTAAATGAGTTCAAAGAACTCTGGGTACGTGGAAAGTATTTTACCGAACTTAGAACTGTCATCATTGTAAATACTTACAGTTAGTATAACATGAGATACACCTACATATTTTTTAAGGTGTCGGCTATTTATTCCTAATTGTATGAACTATATATTAACACTTTATTTACAAATGTTCGTGTTTTGTATGTACAGGATTGTCCACTACGTAAGGTAAGCGGCTGTATCTCGGAAAGTGGGCAAAAAAATTGCTGAAACTTATCTTCAAGTTATCTCAAATAATCATATTTTGAGGTGGTGGAAGCGATGAACGTAAACTGAAGAAATACCATTAAGAGTTTTAAATCTACAAGAGAAAACATATATACTGGTGTTTATCTTAAAGCTCGAAGAATGCCAAAAATTTTGCTGTAGTATTTTTAAAGACAAACGCAACATAACATTTTTGTAAGATGGAATATTTACTTCTATCCTGGACTGGCACAATTAGCTTGTTTTGAAATTCTAAATAAAAATTGAAGCCTAGTGTAAGAGTTGCGTTGCATGTTGCAGACGTAATGTGGACGCGGCATTATGCTCTGGACATGCCATACATTTACCGCGAACGGTGAAATGTTTATTGCGCATGCTCTTTACGTTTGGGCATGCTGGGGATGTCTTCCGCGAACGAAGCTATTGCCTACACACTTTTGCCATTTAAAAGGAAGGTTATTCAGGTCGGTTGCATAAAACCCTCGCCGACGAAAGTGCATTATCAGAAGTGAACTTCTTTCCTATCAAAAAGTTGTCCAAATTACGAAAGAAATCATAGTCAGTGGAAGCTAGATATGGTTAGTAGGAACGATGATGATGAAGTTCCAATTCCAATTCCTGTAATATTTCCACGGTCATTGGGTACACAAGTAGTTAATATCGGGGATGCGAATCTAAGTAGGATAAAACACTGAAAAGTTATATTCTTAAGGTATTCGTAATTCAGATCGTATTTGGCAGGCGAAGATTATATCATAACCTGCTAAGATGGGATATACAAAGGATAAGTGAGAGGAATAGAATTATTAAACACCTAAGGCCTGCAAAGTTACTTTCAAGACTTTCAAGCATCTTCTTGTACTGTAGCTATTTCACCTTCACTTAAGACATATTTATAGGATTAACACTAATGGAATCCCACTAGGAAAGGAAGAGAAAATCGAACTGTAGGTTGTAGCTGTGTTCTGTTTGGGAGAGAAGAGTATCATAGACAAAGAGAAACAAAAGTTTTTTTGGTGGAATGCGCCCTCTAGTAGCAAAATATTAAGCAAAAATCCAAACTACAAATATTCAAGGACTCACTATGTGGACCCATATTTGTCTTATCAAATTTTATAATTATTAATAAGGTTTGCCGAAAAGTCTTAACGTGGCCAGATGGATGATATTTACACAGATTTGTCAAAAGCGTTTGATACAATAGAACACCGACTTCTCCTTTCGAAAATAGTAACTTCTGGTTTTGTCCTATCCACGATTAGGCTAATACCATAGATTCCTAATTAAGTAAACGTGAGAGTTATGTTTCATAGAACGGATTTGTATCTGCTGAATTTGTCTTGCAGATAGGTGTAGAATATCTGGCGTTAGCTTATAATAAGATAGGAGTCGACCTATTAACATATCTGGGCTATTTCTTTTTTTCTTATTTTAGCATCTTTTGGTCCAGTCTATACAGTATATCTCTGGTGTGATCGATGAGCCTGGATTCATGAAATCATAATGAACCACACCTGCACTAGACAACCACACAGTCACTATCAGCTTTGGAGTATGTTTTAGTGATTCATTAAATAAAAATAGATCAGATTTGCGACGGGAAAGCAACATCAAACAAGCTTCAATTGCTGGGAGACTCACTAACGTTTTCATTTTGATTTGAGTTAATGAGCTTGCTGCCACCAAACTTTAGAGATAATTCATACGCACTTTGAGGTGGATCAGACTCAACGATGACCTCTAGTACATCATCATTCACCTTTGATTCTGGACGCCCGCATTGCATTGATGGATGGATAATGATCCATCCATCCATCAAGAAAAAATCATTTTTTCATATTTAAAAATCCTATTTTTATTTATTAATAGTTATTTATGGCAAAAGAGGCACCTAAGTGACAAAAAGCTAATAGATGTCGCAGAAGTTATACGCACTGATATTATTCGTTCGCTTCTGAATCGAATATCTAAATATGTATGTAGTATCTAGAATGTTATCCCATGACTTCATACATGCGTCTTTGCAAGGTTGTTAAATTTCGGTTTTTTTAATTTCTTAATAAGCGTTTGTGTCCAATCATTTGTTGGTATAGGCACCAGCAATTTTGATTTAGACCACTTTTTACTCCTATTTTTTGTAAACACTTTCTTTTTTATTTTAGAAGTTATTTTTACCACTTCTTCATTAGCATCCTCTCATGAAAAAGATTTTGCAACGTTGTAGTACAATCTGGGTCACTGGTAATTCGCAACCCGCTTGTCAATGTTGACAAGTATGGCATCTGCTATTACGGTAGTACCCAACTACAGTATTGCCAAATGTTACTTTCAACTGATATGCATAAAACATGGTAAAATATTTTACTATTTACATTTTCGATTTATACACTTAGCGTTTATATCAGTACTGCTTGTTTGTTTTGTTAGTTACTGCTTACTACATACTACTACCACGTTAACACAATGAATGTCTCCTATTTAAGCTCATGATTTGCACTAAAAACTAACAACAAATAAGGACGTTGATATATAAAGTAACTTCTTCAAACTTATAGTGTCATAATCAATAATCCGTCAACGAGGCTATCATGATCAAATCCCTAAATATAATATCGACTTTGAAAATAATGGTTGTCTCTTTCTAGGAATAAAGAAACTTACAAATAATAATTATTACACTACACATACATTTCATTACATTTCTACTGTATAGTGTATCTTCACTGTCGATAGGAATTACCCATTAATAATTCAATTTCCTACTAAAGCATTTATGCATTATTAATTAAATTAAATTCAACATATTACTACAATTAGCGCTAGTTCATATAACTTTTATAATGCATACTTACATCGATGCTGGATAAAAGATGTTAAAGAGAACCGTGGTCCCTTTCATCATCCTAAGTACGTTTGAACAGTAAGCTTTCCTCGCGACCGGAAATATTAAACGTACATGTTTTTTCCGGTCGACTCTTTCTTTTATATGCAGTGCTACCGAAGGAGAAGCTTCCCGCAGTCATAAGAAAAAACTATGAGATTTCTGGCAATATCTTATTTAGATGTGTATATAAAGCGAACATCTTTCAAGGATGATTATAAGATGTATTATTTAAAATAGCAGATGTATGTATGTATGTATAATAATGTAAAGTACATACATATGTATATAAAACAATATCTTAATTCTTGAAAACGCTATAAT
>ML219529.1:951-11106 GCA_004785975.1 Popillia japonica
TTCCTTACTCATAGGAATCATTTCTAAATTAGTAAAGCAAATACCGTATAGTCGTCATGACGGCCATAGTCGTCATTTGCTCTGAGAAAAGAAAAAATGACGTACTGAACAAATGATGGTTACAGCGGTCGATAGTTTTTTTTGAAAAAACTGTGGTCAAATGTATTAACTTTTACCTCCAAACATACAACGTACATTTAGTTTCATCTGGCAGTCATAAACAATTGAGAAAATATGTGTTTCTGCGCATGGTTATCAAATTAAAAGTATGCGGCGACGGGTTAAGTATCTTTAATTGCAGACTAAATTCAACATATAAAAACATAGCTATGTATAAATACAATACCCAACACGAATGGTAAAACTATGTAAAGAAGCATGCAGCTGCAAAACTCAATTATTTCATTTAGACTTGCAACGAACAGCATATTCGGCCGAATACCGAATATTCTGCGGACTTCATCGCCGAATAGCCGAATATTAGGCAAAAGTATTCGGCTGGCGCATGAACGAGAAAAAAAGGAGTAAACTACTACCTGAAAATGTAGAGGAATTAGTTTTTCTGAACCATAATTTTCCACTTCTAAATTTTCATTACGTAGGATGCAAGTGCATAGACATTTATTTGATCGTTTTATGTAAATTTTTATAATACGGAAGTTGTTTATGTACTTATACTACTTTAATGGCTACCAGAAAAATATATTATTATAAAATTAGTACGTAGTATTCGGTATATGGCCGAATAGTACCTACATACTTTTATTCTATTCGGCTGAATACCGAATAGTAGCCGAATATTCGTTGCATGTCTAATTTCATTTATGGAAAAGAATGAAGTTCGTGCTATGGGATTCTATTATTATCAACATAGTGCAAAAGTCACATTGGTAATCATTTTGAATTATGGTGTGCCAAAAAAGAATGATGATTCAATGTATAAGTTAGAAGTAATAAATCGGAAAAAATAAATTGAAAATATAAATTAAAACTAAAACAAATACTTACTATTATATTTTTTATTCAATAAATTAATAATAAATTAAAATGATAATTGTTTAAAAGTATTCACGATACACTAGCAACGTATTTCGTACCATAACTAGTTCCAGTATCAGCATTTGCATATAGATACGGTACACTTGTAGGACTAAGTAAAGTCTGATAGGCCTGGTTTGTAATTGCAGGGTATGGTGTTCTTATTTCTTGCGATTCTGCCACTTCATCATTTCTGTCCCATGGATGATAATGATGGCGCCCTAGTCTGCTGTAATGTGTAGTAATTGCAGGTAGTGCAGGATATGTTAATGGAACAGGTACAGCGGGTTTTCTGACATCTTGTAATCGCGCTAATACTGTACTCATACCCACGATTAACAGTAGAAATCCGATAAAACCATTGTTTACCGCTACTACTGTAACTAGCAATAGTAATGTAAAAGCTATGCCCAATTTGAAGAAAATTGCTGGCAGAAGTATGGTAAGCCGTTTTAGTGTATGCCGCGCAAAGGTTCTTCCTAAAAAATGGAAAATATTAGTCTTTAATTTTTAATGCATTAAGTTTATTACTGATTTCAAGGACTGTGGGTATGTGTAGAATTTATCTGGTCAAGTATCAATATCAAGTATTAATATCTAGTAATACTAATAGAATATTTGAATTAATAACGTATCAATTTCTTATTGTTAATTTATTCTTACTATGTTTTTCTTCATTATTGGAATAAATTAATAATGAATAAATATCCTTATTCTGTACGAACCTGCGTCCAGGAATGTACGAAAATTCTAATAATAAGCCCTTATATAAAATCTTGAGCAAATAATGAAAATCACAAACTTAAAATAAACTAGATTTACAAACTTATATATCTAAGTCAAAAACGCAAATGAGTTACTAATTCCAAAAAAAATTGGAATATGTTGGAATAATTACAAAAATATAAATGTATTAGTGATAAAAGTGTATACAATTAATTAGATACCTTGCCAATCTTCAGCTCATACTGATTGAGGCACACTCAGTGATGGCAAATCAACTTATGAAAAGGGACTGGATGACGAAAACATATTCCATATATAATACATACAAACGGTATTCTCACATAAGCCACAACATAATTTCCTATTCAAAATATCGAACTTAAAGTACCTACTGCAAAATACATATATATGGCTTCCTAAAATAATCGTGTAATATGGAAATAAAAAATCTATAAGAAAAGAAAGAAAAATCTATATAAGAGAGGTTAGAAATATATGGGTAATACCGATTCCTAACACTTTAACATGACGGCCAACTACCAGAGCATCTCCAAAACACGCAATACTTCGTGGGAGAAAGAATGTAATAAAATACAGTACGTGTTAACCTAGTACTGCTAAATAAATAAAGCGAGCTTATTGCTACTGCTTATATGTAAAGAATAATTGGAGCAAACAAAGAAATATAAATTACATTAAGATAATCCATGTTTTAAGGTAAAGTATAATATGTAAAATATACATAACTACATGTAGATATGTGTGGTGAGTTGATAAATATATCATTGCAGTGTACTTTTTGTGTTGTACAAACTAACACTAACGGAACTTGCATATTACAGACTGTGAACTTCGCATCATCTACGCAATTTTCGAAATTCTATTGTCTCTTTTGAATTCGCTGCTGTAAGTAATAACGAATACATAAAACTGTGAGTGATAGTTCGACGTTAAATCTACTGAATAACTATAACTTAACTATACTTCGTAACAAAAGTTATTACCTTCTTCAACAAGCTCGTCAGAAAATAAACCTTTTCCCACATTAATTTCAGAGCACTTAACCTCCGAAGAAAAGACTACCACTAAGGAAAAAAATAAAAGAAATTTTACCAGCATTTTTTGCGCACCGGAAACTACTGTGGTAAAGTCTACAAAATACTGCCAAAAAATCTTAATTGCATCTATATTATACCCGACATATCCGGAGGGTGACAATAGTATTTTTAAGTAATAGAGTCACGTCCTTCAAGAAATACGTGCCGAGCATAAGTTCATCAGTCGGTTAATATAAATTTCACACACTATGCTATTAGTAATAGTGAGGCAAGTTTTTGATTTTAATCTTTACTTTGTAGTTCCGAAAAACAATTGGTGAATTTGCAAGTATGTATTAGAATGTATATTTACGAATTTGGAATGATTTGATGCACAGAATTATTAATTACGTTTTTTGTTAACGATTTAAGTGTGCGATATGTCTCGTTGTGGCATACTTTCAATTACTAAGATTCCAGTTTATTTATGTGCAACACGAATCTAATTTCTCATTTAAGTTTGGTGTGAAATTCAAATTAGATTAAGTGTGCTGTTAGAAGTAAGGTATCACTTGAGTAGATTAAACGTTAATGAATGATAATTAAATTTTACCTACTTCCCTGCTTTATTATTAGCAATAATGAATCTAATAAAATAGCGGTCGATTTTTCGTACTTATCAATTACAGCGAATAGAAATAAGAACCGTAAGAAATGCATTGGGCATTTCATTTTTATTTTTATCTTTCATTTGCCTTAAACACAATTAGCATCATTTATTTGCCGCAAAAAAATTACCTTATGTTTAACCAAAATCCTATTTTATAAATCCTACACTATAATTTATTTTATAGTTTAATCAAACATGTAGAGCATATAGTCAGTATTTCAAACTAATTCAGATTTAATTAGGAGCACACTACCTTCTTCTACGAAGGTACAATACAACCGTCTGAGGAGATAGATCGAAAGTGGCATCGAAGCGTTCCGATACAGAAAATGGAGTGATTTTATTCAGAGAAGCCAAACCGAAGATCTCAGATCGAGTATATTGTACACCCAACTTACTTCTAGATCTTGTGTTGTAATTATGAGATGCTGTGTTTCTATTAAAAGCGTGTATATTATCCCTCACATATAATAGGCAGTCTAGAATATATGTACTGACCCGGGAAGGTCAAAATACCCAACTTTATAAAAGCAACGCGACAATCCGCGCGTAAAGGCGTAAGGTTGTATAAAGTTCTTCCCCCTCTCCGTTGTAAGCCAAAGATCCTGTGCCGCGACGAGCTGTGACCCCACAGTATTATTCCATACGATATTACAAAATAAAACAAGGCAAAGTATGCCGTTTTCGAAGTGCTCAGCGATACCGAGAGAACAAGGTTTTTCAGAAGATATATAGTGTGCAACAGTTTCACCGCCACACCGTCGCAGTGAGGTTCCCACTTGAGCCTTGAGTCCAAAGTAAAACCCAAGTATTTAACCTGAGTTGCATCATCAAAGAATGCATTATTTCTCAAGGAGAAAATCATTGAAACTGTTTAGTTAGTGTTTTTAGCACTAATCTATTTGATGTGCACGAGTCTTCACCACAATCACGCACCAGTCATGCCTTCTCCAAGGCTTCCAAACCATCTATGGATTTGACCTGACCTGTAGTGTCATCCGCAAAAGTATACATTTATCAATCGTCACATGTTTAGGAAAATCATTGATGTATATTAAAAACAGAATAAGTCGCAGTATGGAACCCTACGGCACTCCCAAGTGCATTGTCACTTCATTTGAAATATTGTCATTTATTTTGACTATCTAACGCCTATTAGAAAGATAAGAGTCAAAATATTGTAAGACAGTTAATCAAAATTATATAGTTTAAGTTTTTGTAATAGAATGTTGTGATCAACACAATCGAACGCTTTACTAATATCAGACAATGTAGCTGCACAATACTCATCACTTTCAAAACATGTTAAGGCAAAATCAACAAAATCTATAACGGGTGCAGTGGACCTTCCTTGTTTAAAACCGAATTGATTCGGACAGAATAATGATTTTTTTTCAAAATAGCAAGTAGTTTTATTTTTAACTAACTTCTCGAAAATTTTTGAAATCGCCGGTAAAATAGAGATTGGGCTATAATTTGCTGCCTCGTTGACGTCCCTCTTCTTGTGCAAGGGAATAACAGATGCAAATTTTAGTTCGTTCGGAAAATGCCCGACCGAAAGCTCAAGTTAATCAATTTTGTAAGTGGTACAATGATCTCATTTTTAGAAATTTTAGTATATTTGTGGTTAGACCATAAACATCAGATGAGTTCAGTGAAAAAATATCATCACAAATTTCATTAAATGAAACATTCCTTAGTTTAAACGAATTACCAAGTATCGAATGTGAGAAAAACGATTGATTATAATTTGAGGGAGGCAATCCTGCAGTAATATTTGATGCTATATTCTGGAAATAGTTGTTAATTGTATCCGGAGTCAGTAAACACTCATCAGTAGGTTTAGGATAAATATGCATTTACATATCTGCATATGCAAATGCATATTTTAGGTATTTTTTTCGATAAATGCATATTTTCGTTCTTTAGAGCATTAGGGCATATTTTCTGTTGAAATTACAAATTTACAAATATGTATGTTATTATTTCTTGTTTTGAAATGCAAAGAAATATTCTGTAGGAAATAATTAAACAATCTGCGAAAGTATTAAATAAGTATTGGACCTAAACACTCGATTTTCGCCGAAAAACTTTGTATTTATTTGCGCTGACAGTCCGTTAGCTAAATTAAAGAAAGTAGTTTTTTACAACTTTATGGAAAAGCATACGAAACAGAGCATTCCAGACGAGTCAACATGACGAAAATATTATGTTACCGATTTGTATAACACAATAATAAACAAAGGACCACCTTATCACTCTCGTCAATACTAGCAATTAACCTGTTTAGAAAAGTATAGACAGCCATTTCAGTGTTCTTACCTGGAAGAAAACCGAATTGATGCAGAAGGATTATATCATGTTTTAATATATGTATGAGTAAGTAATCGATTACTTAATACCACTTCATAAACTTTTAAAAAGATGGCAAAAGTGAGGTAGGCCGGTAATTTTATATGTAAAATATGTGTTAAAAATTGATATATGTATGTATGCATTGTATAAATACACTGAGAGCGACAGACAGTATGTAATGTAGTTCCTGGTATGTATCTACGTATGTACAACAGTGAATCCCTCATTGCTAATATATCCTTCGGGAAATTGAAAGTAAGTACATACATATAAGCACAGTATATGGAAGTGCCATACACTACCGTTCATATATTTGGGGACGACTAAGAAAACCTCGAAAAAAATTAAATTTAATTATTAACAATTAATTGTGTTTTATATGGAAGGATATATATTTTTATATACATATGTATATGAACATAATTTACAATAGTAGTATCTTTTATCTCATACATTTTAAAACTCATTTATATTCTACCGCAGTAGAAAGAAGTAGTAAAAGTTCTCTTCCTACACTTATACCGCCAAAATGTAAACTTAAAAATATTGTAGAATATTTCGATGAAGAACTAATCTATGATTTGTAGAACACCTAATGCGATAGAGCACATATTGTCTTGTATATAAAATAAAAACGACCCAGATAGTAGTCTAGTTTTAATTTAACTATCCTAACAAAAGTATGATGCCGAAATGGCAAAACGAAAAGATATTTCCATTAAAACGCCTTCTGCTATTATTTCTTTACATAATGAGGGCTATTATATGGCACTTATTGCAAAAGAATTTAAAATATGGATAGATGTTATATTTACAACATTAAGACGGGCTCTTGGGTTAATAAGAAACGTTCTGGACGCAAACAAATAACGGCTGTTGAAGATCAGTTCATGGTTCTTGTTTAAAAAAGAAATTCTTAACAGGTTTGGAAATAACGCAACAGGTTAATGTTTCATGACAAAATCCAATTTCGCAATGCTTTTGAAAGTTAAAAATAAAAGAAAAAGTTGCAATGGGCGCGAGAACACACAGACGGACATTCGAACAGTGATGCAATGTGCTGTTGACAGATGAGTCCAAATATGAAACATTTACCTCGAAACGGAAGATGTTTGTTAGATGACAGGTTGGAGAAAGAGTTAGTGAACAGTGTATGTTACCCACAGTGAAGCACAGTGAAAGTGGGGGTAACGAATGGTCTGGAGCTATTTTGGAGGAAGAACTGTAGGCGATCTAGTAAAAATACAGGATACCAAAATATTACAAGAGAATGCTGTACCAAGTGAAGAACTATTACGAAGTCAAAACTTTACAGTTCAAGGGATAACGATCCCAAACATTCTGTCCGCATATGTAGAACTTACACAGCAGCATTGGAAGAACAAAGTATTTTAAAACGAATGATTTCGCCACCTTAATCTCTTGACGTGTCGCCTATCCAGTTAATATAGGACGAACAGGAGAGATGGATTCGGGAAAAATAAGTAAGCTCTTCCCAAGATTTATGGAAACATCTTCGGGAAGCATGGACGGAGATCCCAGCAACATATTTGCTAATTCGAAGAATGTTTCGAATATGAGCCGCTGTGATTAAGTCGTACGGTGGACATATAGACAAAAAATCAGTATAGACTTAATTATAACTAATATAACATTTCTTTTTGGATTATTTGTGGTTTTGTATAATATACTCAATCTTCAGAAATAAATTAAACTACAAATAATTGTTTGTTTTTAGATAGGTAATTAAAAAATACCTCTATTTTTTAATCGTCTCCAAATATATGAACGGTGTATGTGTGGTGATAAAGTTAACGGCGGTCTGGATCATCCTCATTTAATTTGTGTATTAGCTGTAATTTGTACGGGTGATACTTTTCTTTTTTAAACAATTTCACAATAGGAGTATGGTGTAAGTCGTCCAGTTGTCTGGCAGACGCATGATGATTTTCCTCGGCTTCAAGCAAGACATTGTTTCTTCGTTTACTTTAGGCCGACCTTGCCGAGGCAAATCTTTTACAAATCATGTTCCCTAAACTTTGCAACTATTTTACAACTGTAGATCTTACAATTTGAAGTTTATCAGGATGCTCTTGATTGAATAACTCACATATTTCTGTATGAGTTATTTGCCTGTCACCATACCCAACCATCATTAAAATTCATTATTCTTTCACGTTCAGTTAAATGTGCCATTTTTACAAAACTTCGAAAAGCCTAATGATTTTGAAATTTTATTTGTAAGAACGTTAGTATCACGCTACAAATGTCAATAAACATTAAGCTTCGACTTTGCTATGTTTCCTTTTTGTTTTGTATTGAAAAGAATAAAAAAAACTTGATAAAAATTTCTTAACGAAAAAAGTTTACGAATGTTTTATGTTTTTGTTTGCTTTTTAGACGGTCGTGTTGTTAAAAATTAAATTTGATTTTATCGGAAAAATATGACTGTTATGCAAGGTAGTTTTTTTTAGATCGCCATTCAAGTGGTGGGTACATCTTTTAAAAACTAAAAAAATGAGGGTTGTAATTTAAAAAAAATGGCGATCACATCATCGCGGAAAAACAAATGATGTTACAACTAAAATTTGTACGCCAAAAGCTGTCATTCAAGAAAATAAAATTTACCTGTCCGAGATTTTTTTCTTTTTAATTTGTATTAATCAAAGAGCTTGGTTCCAAACTTTATCACCACACGGTATATAATACATATACAGGGTGGCCATTCGAAAACGAAACGGCGTTGATTTTGGACATTTAATGTCATATAAAAATTAAATGCTCAGACACGTCAACTTTGTTTTTGAGGGGGACATTTATTAGGCATACAAGCAAACCCTCATCGGCAATCCCTTAGGTAAGGTGGAACTGACCCCAAAAATTTTAAATGGAAAGGGGGGTTGAGTTGTACCTCGATTGAAAGGTCTTTCGATTGTCTTTACAATGATACCTAGTTTATAGCATTACATTTCATTATGATGCTCAAAGTAGATGTTGAAAGTGCTGTCCACCAACTTCCATGCAGTGGTACAGGTTGTCTTCAAAACGGTTTCTGACATTTTAAGCATATCTGGTGTTATGAGATGACATTCGTTTGTAATTCGCGCCCGTAAATCTTGTAAAGAAGTTGGTGGAGTGGCGTAAATCTTAGTTTTTAAATGTCCCCACAAAAACGGTCTAATGGTGACAAATGTGGCGAACTTTGGTGGCCATTCAATAGAACTTCGGATACCAATCCACCTTTCCGGAAATTCTTGGTTTAAATACAGGGCGTGCTTAATGAGGCGGAGCGCCAACCTGTTGAAACATAAAACGATTTTCCAAATAGCGTTCGAGGTTTTCCGCTATTTCAGTTAAGGCAGGATTGATTGCAGTTTCTAATAGTTCTAAGTACATTTCTCCAGTTAATGTACCAGGCAGAAAAAAGGGACCAACTAGGTGGTCACCGAAGATGCCAGCCCAAACGTTCAACTTTTCTGGATGCTGCGTATGCGTCTCATAAAGAATTTTAGGATGCATATCTGCCCAGGAACGGCAATTATGACGGTTTACAGTGTCATTGGCGAAAAAGAACATTTTTCAGAAAAACATATTAAATAACAAATGCAGGTCTTGATCTACATCCGCTTAGCGTCTCTATCAAAATCAACTCGTTAAACTCTTGGACCAATCGTATTTTGTAGGGATGGAATTTGTGTTTTTTCAAAATTCTTTGTATGCTAGTTCGATTAACCTCTAAGACAACAGCCAGTTATCTCGTACTCAATGTTGTATCTTGAATGACATGACCTAGAACAGCTACTTCCACTACTTCATTGACTACTGGATTTGCATTATCTCGCTTTTTATTAGCTACCGATCCAGTTTCTCTAAATTTATGCACCAATTCCACGACATACTTCTATTGAAGTGTTTGTCAGGATGCCGCTGATTAAAAATGTCAGCTGTTCTGAATGCAGATTCATGATTTGCAAAGAATATTGAAATCAGCTCCACTCTTTGGACCATGTCATGTTGAGTCGGAAGCCTAAGCTTTGAGTTTTTATCTTAATTTAGCACTTTCAATATCTACTTGACTAATACATGTAAGTTTGTTATCTCTTTGATACTGTAAATTGCTCTCCTAATAACAGACATAAAAGTTAATTTTTGGGTATCATAATGAAATGTAATGTCATAAACTAGGTATCATTGTAGAGAGAATCGAAAGACCTTTCAATCAACTCAACCTCCCTTTCCATTTAAGATTTTTGGTGTCAGTTTCACACTACCTAAGGGATTGCAGATAAGGGGTTGCTTGTACGTATAATAAATGTCCTCCTCAAAAAC
>ML219529.1:11506-23836 GCA_004785975.1 Popillia japonica
ACGGAACCCGTTCATTAGAAGTTTTCAGGGTTCCTTACTATCTATGAATTTGAAACTTTGAGAATAAGAATAACCCAGAGCCTTCTTTTGTTCTAAAATATTTCCAATGTTGTACAACTTCCGGAATCACCGGAAATTGCCATCAACTTTCTTAATTTGAATGGAATACCCTGCATTTTATTGCATTTTTGAATTGAACAATCGATTCTACGATACACTGTATTAGGTTACCCTATACCTATCTTCAACTGTCTTTGAGTTATTGTAATTTAAAAAAAAAATTGCGTTTTGCGGAGGGATGTTTAATAATCTTTCTTTTCCTCTTCTTTAAAGGTAAAACCTCCATTTTTTACTAACAGTAAGTAAAACCATAAAGATTCACAAAATACCTTGGAAACCTATCACAACTTATACAGGGTGTTCAAAATTTAGTGGCAAAACCGAAAAACTTCAAACACAAAAAGGCATTTTTTTCAAATGGAACACCTTGTACATTTTTACATATTTAGATGACTATTTAAATTAGCCATCGATATGCTATAGGCATCCTTGTACCTATCCTTAGCGGTTTTATAGTTATTAACGCTTTTTACCAAATATTAATTAAAACAGGACTCGAAACCTATGCACATTTGACAGTAGGTTGTGAGTATGACAATAAAAAAAACAATTAGTTTATTACAAAATATTACAAAAATTTAATGATGTTATTAACACAACAAACAAATAAAGATAATTTTAGTATCAAAGAAAAATAGAAACCCCAAAATATTAGATTAACTAACTGAATGAACCTATAAATGTTCTATATGACCGCCATTCTGTTCAAGACATTTTATAATCCTAAATTCAGTTTCCCTTGTAGTTGCTCTGCCTATTTCGTTTCGATCTAATCGCTGAAATGCTACTCTTACACGGTTTAATAGGTCTTGCTTGTTATCATTAGGTGTAGAGTATACTTGAGATTTTATCTTCCCCCAAAGATAAAAATCAAGCGGCGTCAATTCTGGCGATCGAGGAGGCCAACTCCAAGGCCCATTTGAACCAAACCATCGGTCTTCGAACATTTCTGTCAATTGCCCATACACCTCTCTAGTATTGTGGGCAGGTGCACCATCCATTTGATACCAACAGTCTTGCCTTATGTTTGGAGGTAAAGTTCGAAGAAAATTTGTAACAGGTCCTCTTAACAGTTCTAAGTATTTCTGTTCATTTAAATTCTCATTGTAAATTTCTTACATTATGGTATCATTTAAAAGACAACAGAATACATTAAAACTGTAGCGGTCTTGAAAATCTGTAGTTCTGCAAATGTGAAGATTTTCCCTTGCCCAGAAGTGATTATTTCGTCGATTAACAATTCCTTCCTGATTAAACTTCGATTCATCGCTCCAAATAACTTTAGATAAAAAATGTTCGTCTTCTTGAAATTTTAATAAAATCATTTCACAGTATGCAACTCTTTTCTGTTCGTCGCCAGGGCGGAAGGCTTGTACTAATGTTTCCTTGTAGGGATGCATCCTATGCTGTTTTAAAATGCGATGGATTGACATTGAAGAGATACCCATTTCACCTGAAGCTGAAACTATCGAACTCTGGGGATAAGCATGAAAATAAGCCAGCACATTTACTTCATTTTCTTCTACTTCAACAATAGGTTTTGTGTAGTTTTTTTTACCTTAACACTTTCCGTATTTAAAAAACATGACTCCATTCTTCTAAATTTACCTTTGGTAATTGGTTGTAGATTAGGATATCGTTCATTAAACGTTCTACAAGTTCCGCTAAGAATTTTTTCACATTCGCCATAGATGTAGAATAAATTTAAAATATCAGTATTAGAATATTCGTCAACTGCTTCCATTGTATAAAATAGACTTTTTACTTCAATAAGAATGACAACTAAATAAGCATTCGTTTATTTAATCATACTCACAGCCTACTATCAAATGTGCATAGGTTTTAATACAGGTTTTAATTAATATTTGGTAAAAAGCGTTAATAACTACAAAACCGCTAAGGATACCAATAGCATATCGATGGCTAATTTAAATAGTCATCTAAATATGTAAAAATATACAGGGTGTTCCATTTGAAAAAAATGACTTTTTTGTGTTTGAAGTTTTTCGGTTTTGCCACTAAATTTTGAACACCCTGTATAAGTTGTGATAGGTTTGCAAGGTATTTTGTGAACCTTTATGGTTTTACTTACTGTTAGTAAAATATGGAGGTTTTGCCTTTAAAGAAGAGGAAAAGAAAGACTATTAAACATCCCTCCGCAAAACGCAATTTTTTTTTTAATTACAATAACTCAAAAACAGTTGAAGATAGGTATAGGGTAACTTAATACACTGTATCGTAGAATCGATTGTTCAATTCAAAAATGCAATAAAATGCAGGGTATTCCATTTAAATTAAGAAAGTTGATGGCAATTTCCGGTGATTCCGGAAGTTGTACAACATTGGAAATATTTTAGAACAAAAGAAGATTGTGGGTTATTCTTAATCTCAAAGTTTCAAATTCATAAATAGTAAGGAACCCTGGAAACTTCTAATGAACGGGTTCAGTGGTAGACCCTGTATAAATTAGAATGAAAAGACTAGATAATAAATGTTACGTAAGGCAAACTAGACAGTATTTAAAAAAAGACTGTATAATCATCAATACACTGTAACGCATAACATAACCGCGGAAACTGCTTTGTCTAAGCATTCCAAAGAATTACGACATAACTTTGAGTTTGAAAATGTTAGAGTTTTAAAAAAAGAAAATAGTTATAAAAAAGCTTAATAAATGAAATGATATTCATTAAAAAAGAAAATAACGCGGTCAATTTTAGAACAGATATAGAAAATTTAAGTATTATTTATAATAATTTAATCACCTAATCACGCCTGACTAGGTTTTTTT
Source organism: Popillia japonica (assembly GCA_004785975.1). Lineage (NCBI taxonomy): Eukaryota > Metazoa > Arthropoda > Insecta > Coleoptera > Scarabaeidae > Popillia > Popillia japonica. Next base: position 14,418 of record ML219529.1, read on the forward strand.
GCCATGTTTTTCCCTAATCCTTGAACAGAATTGTTAGAGCTTGACAAAAAGATACATTGATATAAAGAGCATTATTGTTATGATGATAAATTTACATTTCAAAATATCTTAAATTGTCCACTATATTGTAAACATAATACTATATATCACTGAATTTCTTTGTCTGTAGATACTTTTGTTGATAGGCATGGCTAGTTATTTATTCATAAGTTGTAACGACTGACTGTATGTAAATATAATATACGTATATCAGTGAAAAGATAAACTTCTTTTTTATAGTTTTACAGTAAGGTTAGTAAGTTAAATATGAGTGCTCAACAAAAATAATGTTTTATGTCGGATATTGCAAAAGCACTGTACCTATGTAATTTGAATAAAGTGGAATCATAGAATGTACAGGTTAACAGCAGTCGGACAATATAATTAAATGATTCGTATTACAACCATGCGTAGAATACCGTTATCCGACTTGTCGTGTTAGTAGCAAATTAATCTACATGTCCACTTACAGAAAATTGTCATTTTGTCATCTAGAAGTGTTCTAGTTTCTCACGAAACAATGGAAGCACTTTTCAGTATGCACGTGTGCTTGGTTTTCTATGCGAAATACATGTTTGTTTCATATTGCATCTCGAACCATATGTGAATATATACATACTACTCCCTGTCCCCATGAAATTCAAACTATAAACTTATTATAAGTAAATTTTTGTAATAAAAAACTGTATAGTAACATAATATTAAATGTTACTGATACTCAAATAACTATGCACACACAATTAGTTCAAATGGTATACAGAGAAAGCTCCATTCGCAGACAGCTCTTATAAGCGAACATCTCTCGTAACCGGACAAATTCTTTATACACAAGTATTTGGGTACGTTTTAGTACAAATTACTATCCGATAAGTGGACGCTCCAACGGACGGACGCGGTCACTATATTTCTACTATATATGTATATACATATGTATGTACATACGTACATTTCGTGCAGAACATCTCTCATAAGCGGACACAAAACATTTTCTAAGTATGTAAAACCACAAATTTTTGCAAAGGTTTAATATCGGAAAAACACAGGCTGGAGAAAGTTAGAAAAATAAAGAAAATATTTGCCGCAAACGGCAATCTGGTATAAATAGTCACCAGAAGGAGGTTTTCTTAAACTTGAAGGCTTGTATTGACAAAATGGGCTTTGATTGGTTCGCAAAAGCAAGAAGCCAGAACGTACCCATCTCTGCACCGATAGTAAAGGCCAAAGCAAAAGAAATAGCTCAGCAAATGGGATACTCTCCATTTTCTGCGTCAAATGGATGGCTGCAAGAATGGTGTAAAATACATAACATTACGTTTAGACATATGTATATAAGGTGACGCTGCAGATGAAAGCTAGATAGATGTCGACCAGTTCAAGGCAAAGCTTCCATCTGTATTGGTTGGGTATCCAACAGAGAATATTTACAATGCTAAATAAAAGTGCAATATTTCTTTTTTCTGTTTTTTATTCGTTGTCCTAAAAATGTCTATTACATACAGATTTTTTTTGGAGCTATCCCATAAGCGGTCCCCCATAGCCGGACGAAACCTATATATATATATTTAACCTATAAATACATAATACAGAACAGTACGTTACGCCATTTCTAACAAACGAATTTATCTCATTGATTACTTAATGCTCCAGAATTTTATAAGTTTCATTCAATGGTTAATTTTCTCTGGAAGTCTTTAAATTCGGGTATGTATCCATATAATAATACAAAAGGCATCAAGAATTTGCATCATCAGTAGGATGTTGGTCGTTCCGCTAAACCGTTGACTCCTAAATGCCTACTGTAATTTAGAGTGTGCTTAATGCCATAGCGTCAAGTTAATTTCTTTATTTTAGATGGGAAGCCAGTTCTTCGGTCGGTTATTATTTGTCCTGGGGATCCATTCGGATAAACTTCATAGACAAATACGTTCATATATTTGATAAAAATGTTAATATAAAACATAAAACAGGTCTACATAATAATACTGCATATTTCGTGCTACATAATGCGAAATGCGAAAATTCAAATTGGTAGCATCATTTTAATCATCTTTTTATACTGCAATTACCAAAATGTTGTTAATTTCCTATAAATTATGTATAACTGCATAACTTTATTGTCGTATCTTCAATCGGTATTCAAATGATCTTATCCTTTGTAGTGAAAGTTATTCCAAATAATGGTTTCTACTTCCTAAAAAATTAACAGCGTTACAATGATTTTTATTCGGAAACTCGCCTAAACCGTTTTAAAGTATTATTTAGAACACTTTCATATTAGCCTACATATTCATTTATGCATACTCTACATAATGTACAACGAATAATTGTATCCTTTGTAGGTATGTAGTAGCTTTCGTCTTCTACATCAAAGACATGCAAAAAAGAAGATAACAAAGCTATCGGTAATTCTACTTGAATTATGCAAAATAATCTACCACTTTAAAATTACTATAGTTAGAGCTTAAAATTTTCAATAAGCGAAAAAATTCTCAAATTCTCAAAATTACATTTTGTTTTAAACTTAGTAAATTTAATCAATTTCGTATGTGCTACAATTTCAACATCTATGATTATTTTCTGTAATTCCTATTGTCTCTTATATACCAACAGACCAAATACGTTAAATCAAACCTAATAGCTATTATTCCAATCTCGTTTTACACAAGGAAGTCACGTGTAAAAGTTCTAAAGTAGGTTGGTTAATGGTCGACATGTATTAGTACATTTCCTTGTGGAGAACGTATTTTCAAACACATTGACTGACCTGGTAGCGAACATGTACGGTCGTACAATTTTATTTTTATGTTCGACTTTCTTTCTAACAATTGCGAACACTAGTGAAGCTCGTAATCCCGACTTCTGTAAAACTAAATATATCAATACAGACTTATTAAATATTACAGTACCAATTTCAAACGGTGTATGTGTATTAGTGTACGCGCCAAATAAAGGATCTGTAGTCATTGGTTTTAAGGCAGCCAATGCTGTGTCAACTGCAAGAAAAATGAAGATGAATATGAATAATCTGATGCAATATCTACTAGTACCAGCATTTGCTTTAGCCGGAATTATGCCATGGGTATTACCGAGTATTACAACAATAGTTGGTGTTGTGGGGATGATAAATCAGTTTATCTTCGGATCTAGTTTATTTATGCTAGTGCGGACTTATATTTTCGATACGACACCGCAAGAACATGTGCTGTATTTGAATACTGGTTATGATAAAAAAAGTGACCGTATGTGAGTTTAAATATTATGTTTGTACATCTTTAAACAGTTTGTGATATTATGCTTAATGTATTTAACTAATCTGCAAAGAACTAAAAACAATGATTGCCGTCGCTTAAGACAAAACTGAAATCCTAATTATTGTTAGTTTTAAATAGTAATGGTACTGATACAATTAATCAGTTAAACTATTAGTCGACTCCACTGGACAACTACATATATAGTAGCTTTAGCAAAATAAAATTTTATTTATCTTTTCTTTATCATTTTGTTATCATTGTTTCCCATGTCTTTCGAGTTAATAACTTTTAAATAATTTTTGTTATATTTTGATTTTTTTATGTTTTGTTTATAAAAATCAAGAAATTATTATAATTGTAGTTATCATAGTATGTATATAATAATATATACAATACCTAATAAAACTTCAAATATTTTTTGAAGAAAAAATCAATATAATAAGTGTTGGAAATGTCCGTTGTTGCTAAACAATGATATAGCTGTTGTTCGAAACTAGGGCGTGCGTTTTCAAAAACTTGTCTTTGAATTCCAATACATATTGCAGTAATCCTGTGACGAAGATCTTCTAAATTTTCAGGTTCAGTGGTAAGTACAACAGACCTTAAGCAACCCCATAGCAAAAAGTCAAGTGCCGTCAAATCAGGCGACCTCATTGGCCATTCTATAGGTCCTCTTCGTCCTATCTATATATTGGGAAATATATTGTCTAACCATTGGAAGGACATAGTGAGGAGGAGATCCATCGTGTTGAAACTGTAATTCATTCTCATCAAATAGGAGATTGCCTTCTTTATCTAGTTGATTTTAGTGAGAATCTGTAATCAACGGATGAATAGTATTTTTTAGCATATCCAGGTATGCTTCGCCATTTACATTTTCATTAAAAAATGGCCCTCCAAGATGCCTGCCCATACATTAATTTTTTCAGGGTACTGGGTATCACAAATGTATTATTATTATTACTAATTGTAATCTGTTCCCAAACCCCTATCCTTCTGTCAAAATCGTTTTCACGTAGCTCTTGACATATTTTCATTTTATAAGGATGGAATTTATCAAATTTAGTAACGCACAAATTAATACAATTTCAATCATTTCTTGCAAACTATAAACCATTTTTGTTATTTTATTTAAATAAGTTTGGGTGATAACACTAAATAGAAATTTATACTCTCAACAGACGATGTATTTCCGAACGAAGAGCACCTGAAAAAAATAACTGAAAGAAAAATAAACATCTTAAAAAGTTAAAGCACGTTTTGAATATTGGTTTATGTTCCGACGATCCTAAAACTAAAAACAAAAGAAACCAAAAGATTTTTTTTTAATTTCGGAATCGAATCGGTCAACTTCAAAAATCTAAACGCCAAAACGTAGTCAAAAGATTATGAAAATAAGGTATAATTCAATACCACTTCCATTTAAGATTTTTAACGGGGTAGCTGTGCGAGATAGGTTCTTCAAGTAAGTGAGTCAATTTTTGCATCAAAAGTTGCCAAGAAAGCCATTATTATTAACACGTTATAGACAGGTAAGTACACGCTAGCTTATACTACATCTACACACACTAATACACAATTAGTGTATTAGTTCCAGAATACAACATTATGCTTTGACGAAAATTTATAAATTGATTTTGTCGGTGTAATTGTAAATATCAGAAAAGAATTAAAGTATTGTAGTCATTGTGCAAGAAGCACATTCTTGATTTATTTTTAGACATCCTATTTCAATACCTGTAATAAATTAAGGCTGTTTTCACTCGTGGCGAGTATACCCTATACCACAGAATAAACCAAAAAGGACAATTATGAGTCATCACGATTCCCGGAAGTTGAGAATGATGCCGGATGTACCCTCTAGAAAATATGGCCGTCTTTGTTATTGTTGTGCGTTAGACGTTAGAGTATCAATGTTTGTAATAATTTGTCAGATAATTAAAACCCTTTTTTAAATTTATTTTGAACTTTACGCAATAGCGGAATCTTTACGTAGATAATCTATTTGTTTTTTGAACATTTTTATTATTTAACGATCGTGCGGACATCTGTTAAATAGACATGGAACTTACTTTACGTATGCGCGTATGATTAGAATCATAGAATTTTTTGGGACAAATACAGTGAAATTCGTGCCAAACGTATTCAAGTCATGGCGGAGTCTATTCAAAGTCGTCTAAATCATTACCTGAATGAACAAAGGGTTTGACGTTTTTGACCTTTATGGTTTATTCTGTGCCTATACTAACGTCGGGTGTGTGTGTATGTTTACCAGTATATTTACAAATAAATTGGATAACAGAGTTATATTATGATATTTTAAGTTTACAATTGTTAATTAAATTCATAGATGGCTATTTCATATTAAACAAGTCAGTTCACAGAGATCTATATTAATTCTGACGTTCAATTATCATGCGTATAGATAGCGACAATTTCGTAGTTTGGGCGGGGATATTTTAGAAAATTATACTCCGAACAGTAACAAATCGCGGGTAAAACGTAAATCCCTACAAACTTTAATATATTTATTCTATTCAAAATTTAATGTAAAATTATGTGGAATGAGATATAAGGTTGTGATTTGTGCTTAAATCCGGTAAATGGGAAGTTAAAAACCAGTTTCTATGGAAACCACAATTTTATTAGTGCAAGGAATTATAGACATTGGTAACAAGATATTTTGGCACAATAATCTCATTGGATTTTAAAAGGATAATGGAAAAACACCATGAAGATTAAGAAGTTTGTTATTGAAATAATGACAGTAAAGAAAATACATAGTACAAAATTTATATGTACTTAATTCTTAGACTAAAATTACTCAAACTACAATTCTGGAAATGTGAATTCCCTAAATTCACAGTAAACGTTTTCATCTCCAAAACTATTAAAGAAGGAGTGTGCGGATTGAATATCCAGGGTTTTTTTATTATATATGTATATACAGGGTGTCCGCGATATACAAAGCATCCTTTTAAGAGATGATAGCTACAACGATTTAGAAACAAAAACATATAATACACCTTGGGTCTATCTGTAAGCGTAAACGAGAAAAAAAAATATTTCTAAAAAACCTTATTTGGTCAAACTGTACAAGAAAACTCATCCATATTGCTTCTTAAATAACCAAAAAACCATATCAAAAATTTAGGGTTGAAAATAACTGAAAACAACGATGAAAACGAATTATTTCATACTTTGAAATTGAAGGGTGGTGTCATTTGTTTTCCACCATACTGTACACATGCCGTTAGAAGGGCAGATGCAAGCCAAGCATCATCTGTTTATACGACCTTGAACTTGTATCGTACGAAGTCAATAGCCATACGTTTTAAAATAAAGGTACCTTTGCGTTTTTTTTTAATAATGTTATGACAATAAGATCGATGTCATGTTGAAGTTAGAGTGAAAAGGGCGTATTTAATAGCAGCCTCCGATCGGTAAATGAAAATTTAAGTTGAGGGAAAGTCACATTGAATGAAATCAATGTAATTACTGCAATTATGTTATGGCGCTTAAACTCTTTCGTAAAGGCTACTACAAATTTTATTTCTTTTCTTTTATTTGTGATAAATTGATGGTTCTAAAAACGACCTTTTTGAGAGACAGGAGTAAATGTATTACAGGCTCGATGTGTTGTCCATTTTCAAGAACACACGCCTGTAATCGTCGTAAATCTTGCACTAATCAGCTGCCGGTGTGCAGTATGCGTCGAAGTTTGTGACATGAGAAATAATTCTTTTTCTCGTTTACGCTTACAGATAGACCCAAGGTGTATTATATGCTTTTTTTTCTAAATCGTTGTAGCTATCATCCCTTAAAAGCATGCTTTGTATTTCGCGGACACCCTGTATATCCTTTCTGTGGAGGGCATCTTCAGGTCAAGAACCGGATGTAACATAAGAGACATTCACAGAAATACTGCAGGAACAGTATTTGGAAGTGCTTTGTTGTTAGAACATATCTCGATTAAGATAATTTAAATTTAAGTAGCTAAATCATAGGGAACACAGGTTAGTTTAGATTTCTTTTTAGAAAAATGTATGTTGAATAGAATAATATACAGTAGTGTGCATAAGTTATCGATCACTCACATATTACACAAATACAAGTTTGTTGCAACTCTATTCGGAGGAAATGGTTACAATAAAATCATTTCTATACTCTATAACATTGAAAATAACGGGATTGGTATCACATGTTATTTGTTCAGTAATTACCGCTGAACTATTTTTAATTCAACAAAAAAAAATCGTTAAATTAACGATCACAATCATTTACCGACGTTTGGATGATCTGTTAACGGGTTTCACCCTACCAGGGGCCGGTTAATTTTCGCTGAATCCCCGTATTTTGCATTTACTATTTTTGACCATTTTTTTTAGTATATTTATCATTGTATTGCAGTTATAACGTAAAAAAGCAATTATCACTAAACTATTTTTAATTAAACCAAAAAATCGTTAAATTAACGGTCACTGTCATTTACCGAAGTTTGGATGATCTATTGACGGGTTTCGCCCCAATAGGCACCGGTTAATTTTCGCCGAATCCCCGTACTTTGCATTTCCTTTTTTTGGACAATTCTTTTTAGTGTATCGATCATTATATTACAGATATAACATAACACAACAAGTTTTCAACAAAATAGCCTAAATATAAGTATGTTGCACAACTAACACACACAACACAGTAAAAAATCTTTTAATGAATCCCAAAGACAAAGTAAAAATGAGATCAAAGTCTGGTATTTACAAAATTGTACGTAAGAATTGCATCAAGTTTATGTTGGTTGAACTAAACCAGATATAAAGAATATGTAGCCCTTTTTCCGTTTAGAAGAGTTGAATCTTTCATAAGTAGCGTAACATTTTATTAGGAACGGACAACGTTCCAAAAAATTAGTAATCCGGTAACTCAAATCCTCACAAATTTTAATTAATTCGGGACACGTGTTTCGATGACGCATGGATCGTCAATCTCGACCGTTTACTGAATGAGTAAAAACTTTTACAAAACTACCACAACAGGATAAACGCAAAAAATTTAAGGCGCGTAAACGGTACACAGGTGATCGATAACTTATGCACACTAATGTATGTATTGCATCTACTTATTTTTTTTACATGTAGAGTTTAAAGTTAAATCTTTCTTTAGATGAAGCGAACAGTTCGATAAGTACAGGTTGATATTTTTTTTGTAAAGAACCCAACGTAACATTACAGTACCAATTAATTCAAAAAGCGCAATTACTCATATATTATGAGCAGTTGCGCTTACTTTGATACGTCAAAGATCACGTGGGTTTAGATTCTAAATGAAAGATCCGTAGGTATGTGAGAAAGCTATTAATGAATTACTGTATAACAGTACCAATTAATTCAATAACGGTAATTACTCACATATGTATTATGAGCAGTTGCGCTTACTTTGACACGTTTTGACGAATCGGGTGGTTCAATCATACAATCTGCTTTATTTTTTATTTTAAAAGTATCTCAAAATTTAATTTTAAAATCTTTCAGGAAGATAATTTTAAATTTTCAACTTTAAATATTAGATAACTTTTTATATTGTGTAGATGCCATTTATTTAATTTTATAATTATAGTTACGTAGTACATACATGTAGATACACCTGACTATTTGTGCAAATTTATTTCATACTTCTTCTGCTAACAATAATTCCATGTAAAGAGCATCAAATATACAGGGTGTCCGCGATATACAAAGCATGCTTTTAAGGGATGATAGCTACAACGATTTAGAAACAAAAACATATAATACACCTTGGGTCTATCTGTAAGCGTAAACGAGAAAAAAATTATTTCTAAAAAACCTTATTTGGTCAAACTGTACAAGAAACCTCATCCATATTGCTTCTTAAATAACCAAAAAACCATATCAAAAATTTAGGGTTGAAAATAACTGAAAACAACGATGAAAACGAATTATTTCATACTTTGAAATTGAAGCATGGTGTCATTTCTCTTCCATCACACTGTACTCGTATTCAATAGAATGGCAGATGTAAGCCAAACATCAGCAACATTATACGACCTTGAACTTGTATCGTACGAAGTCAATGGTCATACGTTTTAAAATAAACGTACCTTTGCGTTTTTTT
>ML219530.1:0-15456 GCA_004785975.1 Popillia japonica
TTTTTTTGGTTTTTTTCCTTTAAGGAACTTTACCACATAAGTACAAAATTGTAATTAGCGGAAACCACGAATTAAGCTTTGATCCGAAATTCTCGAATATAATAGCGAGCAGATTAGGAATCCATCAAAACACGTCGAATCGGCGAGGCAGCATCAAGGACGCAGAATTACCTTTAAATTCCCCGATAATAAACGATTATACGGGAAGAAACTTAAAATTAAACGCCAAACAATACCTGACGAATTGCATCTATTTAGAGGATTCATCGATTGAATTGTACGGCATCAAAATATATGGCTCACCTTGGTTGGTTGGTTAGAAATAATATCCCGACTTATCTAATTTGGATTGAAAATTTTAGGCAGCCTGTTTTCGGGAATTGGGCCTTTAATCTGAAACGCGGCCAACAATTATTGGAGAAATGGAATTTAATACCAGACGATACGGATATTCTAGTTACTAATACACCGCCTTTAGGTCATGGGGATTTGGCCTGCACGAATGTACGAACTGGGTGCGTTGAATTGTTAAGTACAGTTCAGAAACGTGTTAGGCCTAAATACCACGTATTTGGGCATATTCATGAAGGTTATGGTGTTTCAAGTGATGGCAAAATTGTTTACGTGAATGCTTCTACATGCGATATTAATTACATGCCGAATAATCCACCGATTGTATTCGATTACACATTACCTGATGGGCATATGAAGTTGTATTGATTAATTTTCTGTTATTTTTAGATTGTGATTCCTATTTACCACCAATTTTATGGGAAATCTCTACTAATCTAAACGTTAATGTACGTAATATTTATTGTTTTTTGTATAAATTTTATGGTGGCTTACACAAAATAATATCTATATTAGGAAAGATGTTTATGTTCGTGTAAATGTAAACAATAAAGCGAAAATCTGTGATTCCCAATAGGTTATTTACTCTCATTACGTAAATGTACAATTCACCAGTTTTACACTAATCAGAATAACTGCCAATCATACTTATTTAATTATAAAACTTAACAAGGTTGTATGGTGCTTTTCTGAATGAACAAATATAATGCAAGCTGTTGATATAGACAGATAACATTATTGGTAAAGTACCACAGTATGATTATACAATCTCTGTTTACACAATTATTATTGTAGTAGTATAGTAGGTACATACATCTACAGGCAAGGTTAAGTCTTGCTTACACATTTTGATAATCTGCAATTAGCGAGCTAGAGGTCATATAATCAGAAAAATGTATTAAGCTACGTTTTTAGATCTTCTGGCATATTTCTTTTCAAAACTATCTTTTATTTTTTGTCAGCTTTATTCTTTGTTCCTCAATCCTGTATACTACATTCTTCCCTTTGAATTTACTTGATTCCCTATAGAAGTCAAATTAAAAGAAAAATTTAAAGTGCGGTTAAAGGTTGTATATAACGCTTAATTTTTTCAAAATTTTCATCACCTATCACCTGCTAATGAGCGTGAGATCGAATGCATTATTATAAATTTATTTTCCAAACCATCTTCTGAGATTAGTTCTCCAACATACAAAATGATTAACCTGATGGTGGTGGCTGGTATTTTCCCAAATTTGCTTAAGGCAGGGAAAATGGTCTCCGCTTTTAAGAAGGGGAACAGGACATTGCGTCGATAATTATGGACCCGTTTCAGTTCTTTCTACGTTCTCTAAAGTGTTCGAACGAGTACTGTACAATACAATTCTATCATATGCAGTGAAGTTTGAGCTGCTAACTGGAAATCAGTTTAGGTTCTTGCCCAGGGTTTCTTGTGAAGATGTTCTATTTAACGCTTTGAACGAAATTGGTAAATCAGCAAGTTTACGAGTGGCCTCGAAAATTCGTAAAAGATGGTTGCATTTGCAAAAAGAAAAATACAGGACGTCCTCGTACATCGGACGAGAATGTCGAGCGTGTTCGTAGACTTTACGAAAGGACCCCAAAGAAATGCACATCAAGAGCAAGCATGGAACTCAACATTCCTCAACCAACGGTATGGCGAGTTCTAAAACATCGTCTGCACATGAAGCCACACAAACTGTAGTTATTGCAACCATTGCATCCTGGCGACCACAACAAAAGGTACGAATTTTGCATTGGCATGTTAGATGATATGGAAGAAGGCAATTTTTCTCAACATTTTCGATGAGTGCACTTTTCATCTTTCTGGTAAAGTTAATCGCCATAGCGTTAGAATTTGGACAAATGAAAATCCTAGGGCAAAGGTGAACGTCTTCTATGCGATATCTGTAACCAAAGTTTATTGGCCTTTCTTCTTTATGGAGAAAACTATGACAGGACTAACCTATGTATCTAGACATGCTTGAAAACTGGTTAATTCCCCCAACTTGAAGAAGATTCAGCTAATTTCATCTTCATGCAAGATGGTGCCCCGCCTCATTTCTTACCATGTCCGACGTTACTTCAATAACACATTTCCAGGACGTTGCATTGGAAAAGGAGGAGCAGAAGATCAACTTTATCGCCCGTGGCCTCCCAGGTCTCCAGATCTCACCCCGTGTGATTTTTATCTATGGGGTTATGTAAAAGAGCGTGTTTTTATCCCTCCTATGTCTGACACTCTTGAAGATCTACGACATCGAATTGTTGAAGCTGTGAGTTCGATAACTACAGACCAGCTGATTCCTGTGTGGCAAGAAATGAGCCACCTTTTTGACATTTGTCGTGTAACACACGGTGCTCATATTGAATGCATATAAAATTGTAAACTTTTCTATCTCCATGAATGTTGGAATCATGTTTCTATCGTTTGTAGTTTGGAAGAAATAAATGTTTGAAATCTGTTCTTTCTTTTTGAATAATCCTGTAAGTAATGCATACATCGTGACATAAATGAAGAAACCTCATTTCTCTTGTGTGAATTTATCCTCTCACCCTTTAAATTTATGAATTATCGAAGAAAATTCCCAAACTATTCCAATTGTTTTTCATAGTTCCTTTAGTTTTATTTTATATTACCTCCAAAGTTTCAACTACAATTATTGAAATAAACAAAAATTCTTTTTAGAAATCCAAGTTTTCAAAATTCTTCAAAGTTACTCTAAGTGTTTTCGATATTTCTCCAAAGTTTCCAGCAATCTATGATGCATAAGACTTGAGAAAACAGGGGAAGATCTTCATTTAGTCCAGAAAATTTCCCAGACTGACAACAAAGCATTATATTAGGAGAACTAAATAAAAATCAAACTTAAAATTTTATATTTATTTTATAAGTCACAAATAACTAACAAAAATCTAAAACAAATATAAACTTAAAAATCCTAAATGCCTGTGACTTGCAATTTTAGAACCAAATTCAAGAATTTCAGACCAAAGCATCTAACCAAATTACACATAACCAACTTCGACCTCCAAATGCCTGTAACCAATATTTTAGAAAATTAATTTGTCAATTAAAGGCGGTAGCTGTTTCCTTTTTCAATATTTCAAGTCGTTAAAGACATCACTACATACAAATATATTGGATCTATAATTTTTTTGGATGAGAGAAAACTTTTGATGTCTTTCCCAACTCATTTACTCAGGTATGCGGTCTACACCGCATATCTGTGCTATCTACGGCCAAAGATACCCAAACAGAATTCAAAAAATTCCAATTGCAATCAAAGTCAATCAAGACCAGAACCAAATTCACCAAACTGAACCAAACTAAAGATTCCCACATTTTAGAAAAAATTCGAAAAGACAAGTCAATGTTTAATACAGGATTGAAAATTGAAGAATCTCCAACCCTGGATTGGTAATGTTGTAGATGTTGTTCAGAAAATACTAATTGTAAGTAACAAAAGAAATTGAATATTTAATTATTACATTACATTGGCGGTGGTGGATAAAGGCGATTGCATAAAACGAAGAATGAATTAGAATTTAAAACTGCAGTACTGTTGGGGGATTGTAATAGGTCACATGAATGATTCATTTTAGAGAATTGGTTAACAAAAGCTTCTGCAATATCTAATGGATTTCCAACAAGAACACAATCAGCAAGTACGACTGTCATGTGAATATTAGCTTCAGGAAATTTCGACCAAATGTCCTTGAAGTATTAAGTGAAGAATTATACAAAAAAAAGTTAAATATAAAGGTAACCATATAGAAAGACAAAGACAATGGTCATAACCGCAAGTCCGAAAACTCACATTGCAGAACTGAAAGGATACAAGTCAGATATTCATTTCCAAGTTAATTACAAAGGTAGGGCCCCAAATCCAATATTTTGTAAAATCTTTAAACCACGCTTTTGCAGACATTACCTTATTTACTGTAAAGTTTACCTCAATTTGATACAATATTTTTTATAATGTTGCAGTTAATTTATTGAATTCCAGTTAGATTTATTTGTCAAAACTTTCTAATATCTCACCACATCGAGTTTGCTTGCAAAAATCCACCAAACACAAAATGTTTCCCTATTTGAGAGTATTTATCTATCTGTCATCAAAATAAAATTTTATCAAATCCCTCGGCGAAAGATTCTTTGTAGTGTAAAACATTTCAGACCATGATTGAAAATTTTAAAGATTGCGTAATTCGTCTATAGATACAAACATTACAATGAAGACTGTTACCATTCTACCTTAAATTCTGATAATCGCGGAAAACTGAAGATCTATTAGATTTTTAACAACAGTAATTCACATAGCTAGATCTCCTTGAAGAGTTGCCTGATCGAAAAATTGCAATCAAATAATTAAGTATTTGGAACAGTAAGTACCAAAGATTACTTTAGGTTCCCAAAGATTAAGCTTAGAATGGATGGTCGACAATTTCAATCGCCCGATAAATAAGCATTAACAATGATCATAACCGCAATTGAGTAGACTCACAATATAGAACCAGAGGGACGCAAATCAGAACAAATGAAAAAGTAGTATCAACCTTCTCGCATTCTTCACCAATCTAAAACAGTCTGTTAACGTTATATCTTAAAAGGACGCAATATAAACTGGTTGAGTATACTGCCACGTGAGAAAAAGTTAAATTTACGGTCAGATTCTTTACAGTCAATTCTAAATAGATGCAGTTTCAAATTTCACCATGCAATAGCATTGGTTTGAGGCGCTCATTAAAAAAATATTGCATAACGTGTAATAACAGTATATTTTGGATCCTCTAAAGACGAGGGGCATGATTTGAAGCCTTTAATTGCCTTATACCTCCTGAGACGGAAGGAGAAACTGCAGAGTAATCTAGTTCGTTAAGGGTCAGTGCTAGAACCTATCCTATTGGATATCATGTATAACAAATTTCGGCAAGAGCAAATTCCAGTAGGAAACGGACCTGATTGGGATCACTGAAGATGTATAATAGGTACATGCTTTTAACAGACATTAACGAATAGACCTATATAGTATAGTAAATATTCTCAAAATTAAATTTTAATTTAATGGCGCGGATAACAGGAAAGAAGAATTAAGAAATCATAGATTAATCATTTATTCAATAAAAAAAAATGTAAATTGGAAATTTTCCGTACCTACGAACATGCTGATCTTCATTTGACAGTTTTAGATTTGCCAGCAAAATGTCACTGTCATTCATTTATACAGGTTATGTTATAGTAGTGGTTGATATTAGGATATTACTCAGGAATATATCTTTTTAGTTCTCTAATCGACATGATTTTCATTAAATTTCGTTTAAATACATTTGGTCTGGAAATATGAATAATATTGGCACCAAATTGCATCTATAAAATAATATGCAGTCATATCAGAATGAAGTTGGATAAATTTATATTGTCAACGTAAGTATCACAATTCCGATTACGCTAATTCATGATCTGAACCGCTCCGATCTCCATCATGGAAAGTTTTATTTCCTCAAACAATATTAACATTCAAATATCTCAAATCACAACAACAAAATTAGAATTTTATGGCGAAATGCAACCGATAACCTCCTTAGGACTAACCCACGACATGATAATGGAACGTACACATTCAAGCGCATAATAATATTGTAAATAACACTGTATGTATGTATATACATATAAGTAGTACATACATACTTGAAAAAAAGTATTCTTTCGATTATATCAAGTTAGAGCACGTCCGTTTAGCAGTCAGTTCAAGTTCACTCGCTTTCCTGTGTACATAGATATGGTAACGATACAACTTCACTTGCTACTGGCATATTTAGCGCTATTAACGACGTGCAGGTCTTGGATTATTGACCCTGGACCACAAGTGACCGCCACTAAAGGGGAAGTATGGCCGTATCCGCAAAGAGAAGAAAAAAATGATAGCTATTACATCTTATCGCCGTCATATTTTCATTTCAACGTAGGATTTACTTAAGAAGTTTAAATTGAAGAATGTTGAAAGGATTTTTTTTAGATTATATCGGAATATTGCTCGATTTTACAAGAGGCGAAATTGAGATATACGAATATTATATTGAAGGATAAAAGGACTGCTAGGAAATACGCAACAGATGTTAATAAAGCTGGAATAAAGACTGATAAATTTGTTGGATACTTAAACGCTTTGGATGTCTCTCTAACTGAACCCTGTACGGG
Organism: Popillia japonica; assembly: GCA_004785975.1. Lineage (NCBI taxonomy): Eukaryota > Metazoa > Arthropoda > Insecta > Coleoptera > Scarabaeidae > Popillia > Popillia japonica. The sequence continues at coordinate 6,554 of ML219530.1, forward strand.
TACTGAACTGCCTGAATTGTACATGGATGAAAATTGTAAGTTTGAGCATTCATTAATTAGGGAAGTATTAATATTGTTCTTATACAGATACTCTTACAATTCCTTTGTCAAATCAAAAAAAGCCTGTGTTGGAAGCCAGATCTATTTGGGGGATTTTGAGAGGTTTAGAAACTTTTGCTCAATCCATTTACACTTACGACAATGATCCAAATGTAAGTATATTTTATTTCTTTAAAGAATATTTTTCGTTTATTTATTGTCAGCAAAATGTCCACTTACATTGCTTCTGCAAATTGTTGAAGGGCTACTAAGAGCTTCCAAATTTATTCTTGTTGAAAATATTGGGTCAACCAAGGAGCCCATAATGATTGTGCTGTACAGAATTTGGGGAACATTTGGTAGAATTTTTTTTGAATATAAAGTGATGGAAAACACTAGCAATAAACTGGGTAGCTATTTCCTTTGAGGTCCTCATTTTGGTCTAAAGCAGAGTCACACTGTAAATGAGAAGGGCTTAGTCTAACCACAGCACTGGAATTTGGTCTAAATTTGGTCTTCATAATCGTAGTTTAACTCTGTCGTTCGTCTTAGAAGAGAAGCCAATTTCTTATCAAAAGTCGATCTAGCTCTAGCTCTCCAAAATGTTATACAAAAGAATCCCTTTTTTCCTTTATTATTCCTCTGGCAATTTGGTAGGAACTGTAGAAGAGTGATTGGCGGGTAATGTGCTCTCTTTTTTGCCAAAGTAAAATTAATCAAAATTTTTGCAAAACTCGTTGAAACTATCGAGTCAAGCAAATGAGGCCATAATGATTGTGCTGTACAGAATTTGGGGAACATTTGGCAGAATTTTTTTGAATGTAAAGTGACGGAAAACAATAAATTGGGTAGCTATTTCCTTTGAGATCCTCATTTTGGTCTAACGTCTAAGTCACACTGTAAATGAGAAGGGGTTAGTATAACCACAGCACTGGAATTTGAGAGAAGCCAATATCCTATCAAAAGTGGAGATTGTTCTAGCTCTAGCTTTCCAAAATGTTGAGAATCCTTTTTTTTTTCTTTAGTATTCTTCTGGCAATTTGGTAGGAACTGTGAAAGAGGGGTTGGCTGGTCTTAACTGATTAGTTTGTTTTGGCAATGTGGTGGTAGCTATCTCGTTGCAATTAAAGATTCTGCGGGGACTGCTAGGAAGCTTTCAATAAATTCTATCATTGGAAAACCTTTTTATTGAATAGCGAAAAACCAACTGGCTATTAGTATTTTGGGAAGCTCAAGCCACTTTGAAGATCTTGTTTAGGTTTAACTTGTTTTTTTCCAATTTTCTATTCGAGTGGAACAGTTAGCTCTAACAGTTAGTTCAAACCTGAAAGGACATTTAGTATTACCACCTGAACTTGCGCATCCTGAAAACGGGAGGTGGTGCCCTCCAAGCTAATAGCTTCGCAATTTGAAAAATACATAATTGCATTTCGTTTCCTAGTAGAATTGAAGAACTCCACTAATGTAGAGATCAGGCAGTTAGAGATGGTATCTGACGTTGCCAAATTTGCATTTTTTTGTTTCTAGTTAATTTTCTGCTCCTCTGCCCTAGGTTGTTCTAGGTTTTTCAGGCTTTCGGCTAGTCGACCCCAGTTCCTTTTTTGTATTATCCTTGCCTTCCATACCAGCTTTGTCTATCTTGTTTCTTTGCTGCGCACTGTGTGGCCAAACCATTCTTTACATTCTAAGATTGGCTATACTTTTGAACCTTGTCTATGCCTTTTCTCTATTATTATTTGGTCTACGTTAATTTTAATTCCTCTTCCTCAATACTGCTTTCAAGTCAGATTTGTTTATAGATATATTAGTTGCACTACTGAATCCTCAGTCGAAAATTTTTGCAAAACTAGTTGAAACTATCGAGTCAAGCAAATGAGGCCATAATGATTGTGTTGTATAGAATTTAGAGAACATTTGGCAGAATTTTTTTAATGTAAAGCGACGGAAAACACAAACAATAAACTGCCTAGCTTTTTATTTTGAGGTCCTCATTTTGGTCTACGACAGAGTCACAATGTAAATGAGAAGGGCTTAGTCTAACTACAGCACTGGAATTTGGTCTAAATTTGGTCTTCAGAATGGTAGTCTAATTCTGTCAGTCGTCTTGGAAGAGAAACCAATTTCTTATCAAGAATGTTTTATGTTTTCTGTTGCTAATTTAATCAACGAATGCAAAATCCCAATTTTATCTTTTTTTCGTTTTTTTTTTCAATTTCTTTATGCATAAGAATAACTGTGACAGAAAAAGTAAAACATCAAGAATTGTCCTCCTCGCTAATGCTTCTTAAATAGTTAAATATGTCCCACTTTCCTTGAAAGTATTGTATAGACGTCATTACCTTATCGAATAATGGGCAATATTCCAATAATTCTATTAGATTTCAATTGGAGGTATGAGGCAGTCTCTGCATTAGGAATAGAACTCCTCCAGCAGATTTCAATTGGAAATAGTTTTTACATGGACCTGGGACGTCGTGGCTTCTAGATGAATCTTCTCAAAAACATTCTCCAACACCACTTTTCAACAAGCCTTGCAAACATACAAATTTGGCATCATGAGCTGTAGCGGTAATCTTGACAAGCAATACAATTCAACTCTCCTCCTATTTGAAGTACCAACTGTCTGGTAATTTCCAACATTCTTTGAAGTGATCTAACGTATGTGTATGTTCCCTCTAATCCATCACATTTCATTGCTCAATAACTTGATCTCTAATTTTGGTTTAATCAAAGAAACATCACACATTTTGGAACTCAATTAAAGGAAGCTGTTTGTTTAAAACAGCACCACGATGAATTCAATTTGCTCAAACAATATATTCTCCTTTTAGCTCTACTTAAACGCAACGAAAATTGAAGATTTTCCAAGATTCCCGCACAGAGGTCTCCTCCTAGACACATCAAGGCATTACCTGGCAATAGAGATTATTTACAAGCAACTAGACGCAATGTCCTACAATAAACTCAACGTATTACATTGGCATATCGTTGATGACCAAAGCTTTCCTTATCAAAGTGCAGCATTTCCAGAATTAAGGTATTTGATCTACTTCAGTCTATGCACAGTAATTCGATAATTCGGCCAAATTCTTCCGCAGTCAGAAAGGAGCATATAACCAACACCAAATCTATACCCAAGTCGATGTTAGATCCATCATAGAATACGCTAGATTGAGAGGAATACGTGTGATGGTAGAATTTGACACACCAGGTGATTTATTTAAAGTCGTACACAGATTTTGTAGTGTTTTGACGTGGAAGATGTTTAAGGTCATACGAGATCTTGGGGCGCAGGCATTCCCGAACTGCTCTCCTCGTGTTACAAAAACAACCATATCACAAAACAGTTTGGTCCTATGGATCCGAGTCGAGATTTCGTATTTTCATTCTTGAACGATTTCCTAAGTGAAGTTAAAACAGTATTTCCGGATAAACATCTCCATTTAGGCGGGGACGAAGTACCTTTCGATTGCTGGTGAGGAAAAGAAGAGAAAAAATCGGTTAAATCTTTCTTTTTCTTTAGTGAATTTTATCTTCTTATTTCAGGGAAGGTAATCCAGATATAGAAGCCTTCATGGCAAGGTTGAATATTACAGGCGATTACAGAGCATTGCAAAGATATTTCATGCAAAGAGTGATGAATATAACTTCCTCAAAAAATTTGGTCAGCATAGTTTGGGAGGAGGTATACAATGCAGGGACAGTAATGCCTGATGACGCTATTGTTCAAATTTGGTACAGCCAATACTACATGCTTGATCAAGTAAGTCAAATTATTAAAAAAATTTATAACCTTCAATCCTTCAATCATTTCAGGTGACATTAGAGGGACGTAGGGCCTTATATTCAACTTGCTGGTACTTAGATCATCTATCAACTGGTGGAGATTGGAAGAAATATTATCTATGCGATCCCCAGAACTTTAACGGGAACGCCAATCAACTTAAATTAATTCTTGGCGGCGAAGCTTGCATGTGGGGGGAGGTGGTTGATAGTCAGAACGTTTTGCAAAGAACTTGGCCGAGGGCTGCTGCGACAGCTGAGAAATTATGGTCAGCTTACGAAGCTGACTCGCTAGAAGGCGCCGCTAAAAGAATAGAGGAGCATAGCTGTCGTTTAAATAGACGAGGAATACCTGCACAGCCGGCAAACGGGCCTGGATATTGCTTGTCGTAAAAGTGGAAAATACATCAATTTATATCTTATTAGTTAATTCTACCAAACGCCAAAGTAATACGTTTATTTTATTTGACGTATAATATAGTATAAAATGCTTTTTTTTAAGTATACATATACATATATTGCAATAAATTCGATATTTATATTAAAAAAAATCGTTTTATTAACTCCATTATAGTGGTGTCAGTGATCTGTCAAAAATGACAGGAATTATGCTTTTTACGCAGAGCGAAGGCGTATTCAAAGATTTTATGTTGGGAACACTGAGCACTCACTAAGCGCTCGAAACGTCAAATTAGATGTTGATCAAAATGATGGCAAGCGAAAAGAGCCAAATGACAGCAAGTCCCACACTGCCGTTGCCATAGATACCAAACAACGGTGTCCATAAAGGATTTTCTCATGTTGGTTAAAAAAAAACGCAACTTGGTCATTCTTTTCTTTAGAACGCAATGAAAATTTAAGAATTTCAAGGTTTAATTTTTCCAGTTTGCAGCACATTTTCCGATCGTGATTTTCAGGTTACCAGGAACCTATGTAGGTATGTCTTATTAAATTAAGTACTCATGATTTTACGAGTTTAAAGTAAATTATTTCGTTCTTGGACCTTCAAAATTGGAACATGCGTCTTCATTTTGATACCCTAATGCATAGACATAAAAGACGTATTAGACCGTAAGAGAAGGCAATAATTTTTCTTTATTAATAGCTTCATTGTTTGCGATTTATTCAGTTATTAATAACAACTGTACACAACACCAACGCTATTATTGGGTTTTGCAAATTCCAACTTTTATATGTATTTATAATTTAACTTGTTCTTATACGATACAACGTTGATAACTGTGGCAGTTTTATTTTGTATTTACAAAATACACAACGAACTTGTAAGCAATCTTTTTATATATATTTATTTATGACAATTATAATGTTATTGTTACATGACATTTGAAAACAATAATATACTATGATACACATATGAGGGGTCTGGTTTCAAACTGTACAATATCCAAATGATCACATTTTACAGGAAACGCAAAAACCGTTGGTAAGTCAGAAGATACATTTTTCGAGTTTTTTTTACTTATCTATTTTACACCATCAGTTATCTACCTTATGGCTGAATTTTACACAAATAGAATGCATACTGATCAATGTCTGTATGTATATATTTAAGATTTGTGTGTGGAGATTATACATTTTGAAAATTACGTTTGTAGCTTGTACGCTTTGTAATTCACACAAATTAGTACACGGTTTGGTTTAATGTTCTTTTATTAGAAAGGTTTTACAAACAAAAATATACACGTTATCAACTTCATTTCATACTATTACATTGGGAGTTTCTTCAAAGTTTTCGCATAGTTCTTCAACTTCAGCTGGATTTTCCTCAGTCTGTTCTGTGGCTCCTTCTAGCACACACTTATAAAATTTCAGATCCGAGTCCTTTTTCCAGGGAGGCCCGTAATGTGCAAGAATTAGTTGATTCACATCCTTTTTTTGATTGATAACATTTTGTTTCAGATCCCGCAAACTTTTTCCTTTTTTGCTGACAGATTTCGCACTTCCTCCGTCCGAGTTATATGCAGTTTTACCACGAACCACTGTAGTACCATTCTTACTTTTGGTTATAATCATTCTTTTGGCTTGTGAGAAAGCAAAATGCCAAGTTGCAGTAATTTTTATTACTTTCCCAATTTCTGCCTTCCAGTCGTAAATTGGAATATCTCCAACTTTTAAGACGGTAATGTGAATGTTAGAAAAACCAGCTGTCCTCAAGATGTGGTAAATACAGGAAGATATCTCATTAGAGCCTCGTTTTCTGTCCAGCTAAGGCATACGACTGTATGCGGTTTTAGATCTTCCCTTTACAACAGTGAAGTTATGCATATAAATTTGCCTAGAATAATATGCTTGCTGGTCAAGTACTTCAGGCAAGACCTGGTTTTTCTCACAATCGAAGGAAAAGATTTGAGGTCCATCCTCATTTTCCCTAAGGAGTTTAAAGTATGCTTGTGCTCTCAGGCTGTGCACCATTTTTTCTGCCTCTAAGTTCTCTTGCAATTTATCATCATTGCAACGTTTAATTTTTTCTGTCAACTGTAAGCACGGTGAACAGACATCTGTGCGAGGAGAATCCCAGATTGTAACAGGTATTAAAAATGTTCCTAAAGTGACTTTCCTTCACTGGTGCACTAGTATTTTCAATAGTCTACATTTTCCACATTTTTTTTTTATTAAGAATGGAGTCTAGGTATAAGGGTTCAGAACGACCTTTACAGTAATGCGATTTTATGGCTATTAATTTATTAATAAATTCAATCACAGATTTCTTACTTTCGCTGTACGTCTCCATCTTTCTGTACCCTCCTCGATTTTCTTTGGCTGGTAATGACATTCGAACAGAATTGTTAATAACCGTATCGAATCTTCTTCAGGTTATTCCCAATATTCCCATGAAGGCATTTTTGCAAAGAAGTACACGAGTCTTCTGGAGGCTCAATATACAACACTTTTCCATTCTTTGATCTATAGCGCTTTATTTTTTCTGCTTTGCAGAACTGCAAAATAAAATTATCTTGCACAAGTTTTTCTTTATCCAAATAAAACTTTTCCTGAAATGTTCGTATCTCGAGCATGGTAAGTGAAGCTGAAAAGCTTTGGTTTTAAGCCTACAAGTCGGATAAACGGGAAGGGAATGCAAACTGTATCTAAGTAAGAATACTTTGTTAGGACTAATAAATCTATATAAAAATTATCATGGTTTACTAACCTCAACCTTGTTTCGTTTGCTCTTTTCCATTCTAAAGTGTTTGCTTTTCTTTTTCTTGCTTTCTTCTTATTATCTCTAACAGGAGTTACGTTAACCTCCATTATCCACATTAAAAATAGAGTTGTAACACAAACTATACAATTTTTTTTACTCGCAGTAGATAATAACAAAACAGTACCAAATCAACTCATAGTATACACGAACATAACCACGCGAACGGGGTGGGATGGAGATTGCGCGGTTTGAAACCAATGTTTCAGTGGAGATTGTACGGTTTGAAACTAGCTTGTTCTTCATTAAAAAACTAATGGATATTGTACGCTTGCTACAGACTGACGCCATATTCAAATGGAACGACCAAAATTACACCAGAAACCGCGCTAAACTCAAATTATTAAAAAGTGGAGATTGTACCTACAGTTTGAAACTAGACCCCTCATATGCAGGACATTGGTTCGATGTGAGTGATACCTCTGTCCCTTTTAGAGACAACAATAACATTAAAATGAACATGATAAACCTGATATATTACCTATTACATTGACTACAAAACTTCGTTGGTATTATTATAATTGTATTATTCGTTTACCTGTCAAAAATTGACAGCTATTAGACAATAAAAAAGGCTTATGTTAGCACAGATTGCATTGGGCGCGTTCGTCAGACCACAGCAGACAAACGTGTTTTGCGATTAGGTTGACGAACATGTTGACAGTTATAGCTGGTGACCGATCTATACTGCCATGTTGTCTACCGCCATCATTTCAAATACTGATTACCGTTTGCAGCAATAAGCATAATTTTTTTACGTTTAGAAAAATGGCGACCGCTTGCTAAACACGTTTGCAGCATAAAATGACAAGTCAACGTTCACCAGAATTGTTGCCAACAGTTGCCTCGCGATTGTGTCTGACGAACGCGGCCATGACAGCTAAATTATAATAGTGCTTTCGAATAAATTCATTATTTCTGAAATTGAGATAAAAAAATGAAAAAATCATTATTTATTTTATTTATTATTATTTATTTTTCTAAAATTAATGATAATGGTTAAAGTAAATGTTGAAATTGTTCACCGTTGGCTACCTGGCAGTAACCAAGACGATTAATAAATTCTTGCGGAACATGGTCAACAACTTCAGGAGGTATACGATGTATGTCCTGACGAATTCTTTCTTTTAATTCTTCTAAATTCGCCGATCTACTAACGTATACTTTCCTTTTGAAGTACCCCCACAAGAAGTAATCTAGGCGTGGCAAATCTGCCGATCTGGCTGGACACTCAATCGGCCCCCTTGTCCCTATCCAACGATTCTGGAACACTAAATAAGCACACACTAAATAAGCACGAACAGGTGCTGCCTAATGGGGAGGTGCACCATCATGTTGAAAGAAAATGTTATTTCTCGGAAGATCGCGTTCCTCATTTGGATATAAATTTATTAGTTTGGGAATAAGGTCGGCTCGAAGAAACTCCAAATATCTTTCACCAATTAGGTTCACGTCAAAAAAATTGAATTTATTCTTTACTATTCAATGGCACCAGAGTATGGTACGTTCTCCAATGAAGCTATGTAGCGTATGAAAACCGTTAGCTGACTCTACTAAACTTAAGTCACGTGCAAAATGTCAAGTTATTATGTCAGGAGTTCCATCATTAAAAGTGGAAATTAATTCCATTTTTATCGAACGGATAACAGAAGGAAAGCCAATAAGCTATATAGAAAGATGAAGTAAACATTTACTTTACTTTCCACTTACATACTATTGAACAAGCGAGGTGCTATGCCTAGAGCTCGTATGCTCGTCAGGTTCTCGCTTCTTATTTGACATTCGTACACCTCGTTTGATCTAATTATTTCGTATTTATCGCTAAAAATGTATTCATCTTGAATAAGTAGTAACATTTTTG
>ML219530.1:20456-37164 GCA_004785975.1 Popillia japonica
AGGCGAACTCAATTTGGGGTATTTTGAGAGGTTTGGAAACATTTTCCCAATTAATTTACAACAACGATGATGATCCTAATGTAAGTTTTCTTAGTGAGTTCGGCTAGTTTTTATTTTAATTTGGCAACACTCCTATAATCTATTTTGTTTGTAGGTGTTGGCAATACATATTGGCTAATTTTAGATCACGATGTAAACAATTTATTAATGACTTCTCATTTGACGTTTTTAATACGTCATTTTTGCACTTCAGGTTATCGGAAACACAATAGCTTATTATCAGCTGTGTCAGAATAACTTATGATACTGTTGATATTATTATAATCATAAAAATATATTGTTGTTTTCTATAATTTTGGACCACCGCCCAGCACAAACAGCATATCATTTTGGTGTAACTAGAATTGTAAATAATTTTGACGTAGCCACATTTTGGCGAGACTGATTTGTCCTTCAGACCTTTCTAAAACGTTTCGGCTTTTCTGACACAACCAACCAAACCTCATGGCGTCCTCTTTAGTGCTCACGGTTTCAATCTTGCAGCACTGGTGCTAATTTTTTGCTCTGACCTTGGAGTGTGGGACTTTCTGCCCACAAAAACTCCACAATGTCTTCTGTAGCATCTGGGGTCATTGGTAATCTCACATAAGTTAAAGACTACTATCATGCTCGTTATATCCATCCTCTTTACTCGCCCCCTACCTCTCTGAGCGATTTGCTCTTAGGTGCCGGGCTGGTTCATGCTTTATAATTTTATGAACGCCTTCCCATTTCTTTAGGTTGGTATCATGGTTTTTAATGTCACAACTTGCAAGTTCGGGAATGTGTCCTATATATTAACTTCTTCGTCCAAAATGTCTTGGTCTTCTTCCGCTCCCATTTATTTTGCCACCCAATTAGTGTTATCGTCTTGACCTTATAGTCTCGTTAGCTTCTGTTCTTCTTGCCTAGTGTCGTCAAAGTTTTTCTTTCATCATGACCATGGGTTCTATTGCGGCATCACACATCACCTAAAATGCCGCTAAGGATATCGCCCACTATGAAGATGCTACACGAAGAAGCATATTTCCTTGTATAGCTTAATGACCTTGAACACTTTGTTTTCGGCATTACTCGTTGCTGTGCTCACGTGGGCTCCAAAACATCATCTTTCATCCAATGTAAAACACCAATTCTCTTCTCTTTCATAATAAAAGCATCAGATTTGTTCGGCGGCAACTTCAATTCCTTCAATCTATGACGACTCATTCATACTGCCGTCAATTCTAAGCATATTCTAAGGAACTGGCCGGAACTGGCGCTACTTAGATAACAGATCATTTCTATATATGTCTGGACATCACAGCCTTCCTCATTGGAGGTTGAGAGTAAGCTGGCTCCATCTGGCTAGTATCATACACCAAAAGTATTCGTGTTAGATTATGAAAAAGTTTAGTCTTCTTTGTTCCATGATTCTTCACAAATAACCATATTACATCAGATTGTCATCAAAGGCTAAAGATTGACGTAATTTTACATCTTTTTGAAGTGAAATTATCACAACTTCGAAACACCGCGGGTTATGTCATGGGTTGACATCTATTTGACGTTTTATTGATGTCAATTATGACGTCTCCATTATTATATATCAATCAATCAAAAACTGACGCCATTGGACGCCATTTTAACTATGATCTGTCATCTGGCGATATAGGTTATTATAACGCAAACTATCAAAGATATTATCTTCACTTTTTCCATCAATAAATGGGCACTAAACTAGTTCTTTCTTTATAAGTTTAAAATGAGTCCTAAATTAAGCTTCCGTTAGTTTGAAACTGTCTAAATTTGAAGACCATTTTTCCATTATTCTAACTAAGGATGCTGATTGATAGACCAATAGGAAGTGAATCACAAGTGAATGTTTCCTAAAAAGGCCTAAAAACTTCCATTATAATTGATAGCAACACCACAAGATGGCTTAGATCTTTCCTTCCTGTTTTCCTAGAAACTTATTTGTTGAATTTGGTTGGTTAACTTTGACGTAAACGTTAATAGAACCTTTAAAGTAGCTGCCAAAATTATATTCAATCACTGGTCAATCACCAACCCCACCGAAACGATGACGTTCCACAATATTCCTGCCCTTCTATCTGACGGCAAACTTGATTCAGCCATAATCTCCACACCTTTTATTTCTCATAGGAAGACCGTCAATACCAACCAACCACCAGCTACTATACGAATTCCTATACTTCTAGGTATACATAAACGCGACCTACATAGAGGATTTCCCAAGATTCACGCATCGAGGTCTTCTACTTGACACCTCAAGACACTATTTAGATATCAATGTAATCTACCAACACTTAGACGCAATGGCTTACAACAAAATGAACGTCTTCCATTGGCATATAGTGGACGATCAAAGCTTCCCCTACCAAAGCTCCTTATTTCCAGAATTAAGGTTTCTTAACGTATTGCCATCTATACACAACTTGATCACTTTTATTTTTTAGTGAAAAAGGTGCGTATCACCCGCAATTCGAGATCTACACTGCCGCAAATGTTGCGGCTATCATTGAATACGCCAGACTGAGAGGAATCCGTGTAGTACCAGAATTCGATGCACCTGGACACACTAGATCTTGGGGTATAGCAATACCGCAGCTTTTAACGAAATGCTACAAGAATGGTAAGTTTATCGACAGATTTGGTCCTATGGATCCAACTAAGGAATTTGTGTTTTCGTTCCTGAGCGAATTTTATGGTGAGATCAAATCTGTTTTTCCGGAGAAGTACGTCCATTTAGGTGGAGACGAAGTACCATTCGATTGTTGGTAATTGAAACAATCAACTCATTTGACGACAGCATCGCCAACATTATATATCTCCTATTTTAGGAAAGAAAATCCAGAAATTGAAGCTTTCATGAAACAATTACATATCAATCATGATTATAAAGCTCTGCAACGATATTTCATGGAAAGAATGCTAAATATAACCCGGTCTCAAGAACTAGTAGGCATTGTTTGGGAAGAAGTATTCACTACAGATGCTAAAATGCCGCAAGATACTATCGTACAAGTCTGGAGGAATAACCAACAAATGCTGAATAAGGTAATAACACACTAAACGCGTTTAAATTTGTCTCTGACCCAAAATTTTAGATAACCTCAAAGGGGCACAGGGCATTATTCTCGTCATGTTGGTATTTAGACCACCTGTCAAGTGGCGGCGATTGGCAACAATTCTACGACTGTGATGCCCATGATTTCAACGGACAAAAACATAATTTCGAATTAGTTATAGGCGGAGAAGCTTGTATGTGGGCTGAATCGGTTAATAATGAAAACGTTTTACCCAGAACCTGGCCAAGAGCTTCCGCCACCGCAGAAAAATTGTGGTCTGCTTGTAAAGCCGACAATATCGATAATGTTAAGAGAAGATTAGAAGAACACAGTTGCAGAATGAATAAAAGAGGAATACCGGCTCAACCACCTAACGGTCCTGGTTATTGCTTGTCTTAAATCAATTTGTCTAACTAATTTTAATGTTATTTAATGTTTTATTTATATAATAAATGTATGGCATCGATATTATAACTTTTTTCTCCTATAAAAAAATCTATCTAATAGGGAATTTAATTCTAATGCATTGACAACTCTGAATAATTTAGGTTGGTAGCCCGCGAATTTGACATAATTCGATTATGTGAAATGTCAAATCGATAATTCTACAAATATTGTAATAAATAACGAAGTAATGGCATCAGTTATGCTGCGTTCCACCAGTTTACTTACAAAAAACTCTGGAGCTGCATGGTTTGATCGCATAATTATATTATAAACATAAATATAATATACGATTTTTAGGTTGGTTTCAAATATCTCTACTAGTTCATCAAAATTAAGCGATGATATTAAAGTAAAAGCAGCTCAGAAGGAAGCACCTTTACTAAAGCATGATTTAGCGTTAATTAATCCAGGGGAAGTTGAACACAGACGTCGTTTGCAAGGTTATATAACTGTCACAACTCCTGTATGTATTACTCGTATTAATTGTTTAAACGCTTTAGTTTATTCGATTTATAGGAGGTTATAAGCCCTATTAGTGGGATACCTGAAGAGCATATTAAAGAGAGACGTGTTCGAATTTATCAACCTCCCAGAAATTGTATGCAAAGTGGTACCGATAATATTAATGTGTGGGAAATCGATTTTGATACTAGAGAGCGTTGGGAAAACCCACTTATGGGGTGGACGTCAACGTAAGTTAATGCAATTTTAAATTTGATATCGTTTCAATGTGATTTGTAGGGGTGATCCGCATTCTAATTTGAAAGTGCAGTTTAATAATAAAGACGAAGCTATAGTTTATTGTGAGAAAAACGGATGGAAATGGTTTTTGCAGGAGAAAACTACTAAACAAATGAAACCTAAATCGTATGGTGTTAATTTTTCTTGGAATAAACGTACTCGCGCTTCAACTAAATAAATGTATTTTATTGTGAATTTAATTTAATATTATTACAAGAAATATATTTAGTGTTAGTTTAAACTGTGTTTAATTGTGTTTTCAACGTTTTAAATTTTATTTTACATTGAAAATATGCATGATTTTTGTAACTGGTAAAAAGGAGCAAGATTGGTAACAGTGATATTTTGGCGTGAAATAAAAAAGTAATTATTCACGGAAATTGTTAGTTTATTTGTGTTTCTGATTGAAACACGCTATTTAATTACATGGTACAATAATAATTGTGGTTCTTATCAAGTGCATATTAAAAGAAATAATCTTAATGGAAGATCAAAGTTCAATTGAAGCCATTGTTAGCAGCTTATTTATATATTTCCTTTATCACCATGTGATCGTAAAATAACGATTCAGTCTCGAATTAGTGATTAATAACCATAATTGTGAACGTTGGAGAAATTTTTCGTAATAAAAATTATCTGTTATATAATCACGGTTAGTTAAAAATCACACATTGTGTCAAACTAGCTTTTTATCTCATTTTATCAACGTTATTAGAAATGAGATAGACGATCTATACAGAGTGTTTAATTTCGATAATCTGCTTTTATAAACTTCCTGGTGGGGGTGAAATTGACGTCAGGTTGACGTTTCATCGTTTGCCGCCAGCGAATGAAATTCAGTAATCTATTATAGTAGAACAGTCGTAGGTTCAAGAGTTCGTGAAATTTATCTGTCAAAAATGTATTCGATACGGTATTTTTTGTGAGGCAATAATGTAATAGTGAAAGAAGTATTTCTGCGATGAATAATGATAATCAAAAACGAACGAAACATCGGAAGTATCAGTGATGAACAAAACTGTTGATATCTCTTTGCTTACTAATCAACAAGGCGGATTACATTGCAGCAAAGATGCCTTGACCGACGTCTTCGGATGGTTCCTACAGGTTTTGCTGGCGTGCTTAGCGTTCACGTGTTTAATAGGTAAAATAATTTCAATTAGCGCAATATTCTTGACGAATTAACAGTGACTGAATTGTAGCGAAAAGATTTTGTGAACCTCGACACGAAAGAAGATCATGGCTTATTTGGTTTTACGATACTTCTAAGCAGGGTATGGGAGCGTTGGCAATACATTTAGCAAACGTCTGGTTAGCCGGCCAATATACAGGAGATCCATGTACCTGGTATGAAGATTTAAACGATATTAACCTTAATATATGTTTAGAATTCCCCGTAGGTATATCATAAATTTCCTGTTAGATTCTTCGATCGGCTTGCTGATTATATTTATTGGGATTAAATTGTCTCAATGTTTAGCTAGACGGAAAGGTTGGGAAGCAATAAATTTCGGAGAATATGGTAAAAATAAGAAGGTTGTTTAGTTTTTATTGTTTACGAGTAATTGTTTGCGTTTAGGTAAGCCACCGTCCATTAATGCATGGCTTGCGCAATGCTGTTTGTATCTGGGTTTAATGGTGATCGTTAAGACGACAATTACGTTGTTCATGCAATTGGATTTTTGGGAGAAGGTTAAGGATTTTATTTTGTCACCGATAAATAATCCGAAAGTTGAATTGGCGTTTGTGATGCTCATCATTCCATTTTTTGTAAATGTAAGTACATATTTAATTTTTTTTGATATTTTGTAACTTATTTTGTATGCGTTCTAATTTCTGTCTGTTCTGTTACTTAAGAACTGTCCCCGAGCTTTTTTCCTTTCATTTTATTTCTCCTATTTCTTCTGTCCGACGCAGCTGTTTGTTTTTTCTTATTTGCTATTCGAGAAATGGGTTCTAGTTTGAAATTTAATTTAATTCCATTTTATCCAGATATTGATGTTTTGGGTTACGGATAACTTCCTAATGCATAGAAATAGAAAACGTGTCATCACACCTCGCAGGAGTAGTGCCGAACAGGGTTTGTTAAACCGTGTGAAGATTCAATACCGTTCGATTAGGAGGAATGACAAACGTAGAGATTCCGAAAGTGATATCCTGTTATCAGCCGACGAAGAATTGTTAGATCCGGACGATATTCTGCAGAAAACGTCCACCAAACCCATTGTTACTTAATCTAGAAAAAGATACCTATATGAAATATATTTGCAAGAAAAATCTCTCGAATTTGCAAAATATATTTTGCGGTAATGCCAAATGTTTTATCTTTCTTACAGTTTACAGCTAGAGCTATTCAATTCGTAGGTTTTAGTCTAATCTAATTTAGTTTAGCGTTGGAGCAAAACAATACTTCAAATCAAAATTTTGTAGATTTATTGTCTACTTAATATTTGATAAAAAATACTCTAAAATATGTGAAAATTACAATTGTTACCAATTTCCTTGACTGTGATTCGTGTATAGACTGAATATGTTTAGAACGGAATTTAAATCAATTGGCATTATCGAGATTTCCAAGTTAGATTAAGCCGTCTTTGTTTCACAGTCTCCTATTAACGCTATTTAAAAATTATATTTCCTATGGAATGATTGATTGACAAATTTACATTGAATTTAAAGATATAGTAGCTTTATTGAATTATAATTATTATTATACTCGTACGATATTATATTACAGTGTGGATGCATATCAACATTAATTACGTATACCAGATCTATCTATTTTTTTTTATATAATATATTTTCGTTCCAAACGAATCTGATATATGTATATTTTCGTCGAATTTCTATTAAAATTTTAGCAAATTATTTTAGATCTAAAATTTAGGGAATTTTAGTTGTCCACCATAAACGTTTAAGTATTAACTTTAAAAAATAATAACTATGAAACATACACCAAACAAACGGCCTACTAATTTAAACTATCACATACTGCAGCCTGTATTTTGTCTTTAAACTTGTATTTTTGTAAAAATTTTTGTATATTTGATATAAGAGTCTTTTACCAAATACTATTGATAGTTTTATTCTCTTTTTTTGTACATGTATATTTATTATTTATTTTGTGTCTTAATTAGGTCGAAACTGCAACAGTTGCAATTATTTTTGTGAAGTTCGTTAGGTATTTTGAATATATATCGAATTTCATACTTATTGTAAATATCGAAGGAGAAAAAGTCCAAAAGCGGGAATAATACATTTATTTTAGTAAAACTGAGTTTTATTTATGGTATGTTCTAATTACATGTGTCAGTTATCTGTACCTCGTTAAAATCGTAATAAATTAAGAACATGTGTGTTACATTATTGTGTAGATAAAATCGTTATGTTTGAGATGATAAGTGCACTTGATTGGAGGAAACGTTGCAGTAGTGAGAATTTGTAATACTTGAAGAATTGACGAGTATCAGTTATGACGTCAGAAGTTATCTAAAATAAAATAAAAGTAAATTGTGTGTAATAATAGTGTCCAATAGAAAATTACTAGAAAGAGGATAAATTGAGCCAACTTAATAAGATAACATCTATACTACAGCTACAAATATGATAAGATTGGAAGCATTAGATAGGTATAGACTGAAGTATGCTTAGAAGTAAGATGTATGATGATGCCATCTGATTGGATAGGTCAATTAAAGATTTAGAGCAATTATCTATGTCTACCGATATTGATAAATGAGAGTGCCGGTAAACTTCAACCTTGATAAATAAACGTGACGCTAACAGTGGCAAATGTCAAATCTGTAAAACGTCAAACATCAACGCTGGCAAAGCGTACCTCTGATAAACTTATCTATTTTCCAGCTATTTTTTCCACTTTTAAGTCAAATTAAACGCCATTCCGTTTAAAATCAATTCGTAGAAATGTCAAAATCAACACACAAAACTTTGTGTATCTAGTTTGCCTCCCCCGGTGTGCTCTTCTCAGCGATTATTTATAATCGTGGACTGAATGAACTGGTACTATCTGGCAACCAGATAATCCTGGCGTAGTACACATTGCAATTGGAAATCACCTGAATTCGCATCTTCTGTATGGTTCAATAGTGCCCACACTATCAATATCGAAGCTTTGATATTTGTGTTTTGATTACGACATTTTAATGTGTAGTTATGCCATACAATAAATAACATCAACTTTGACAAATGTCAACTCTAACAACCGTCAACACCCTTCCTAATTTTTATCCGATTTAAAAATCAATGTTTTTTATGTAGGTACCAAAGATAGTATTGACATAGGATACACGGTTTTAGTTCCTTATCTGTGAAGAAGGCATAATTTCTACTTTTTATCCGATTTAAAAATTACCAGACTCAGCTAGGACGCGAACTTCCGAGCCTGTTTGATAAACATTACTCAGACCACTCAGACAAATATCAATTCTGACACACGTCAACACGGTTAAATGTCAAAGCTGATAAACGTCAAACTGGACAAAATTCAACTCTGGTAAACGCCAACAGTGACAAACGTCAAAATAACAGACGATAATGATGAGAAACGTCAAAATTAACAAACGTCAATTCTAAGAAACGTCAGCGGTGATAAATTTCAACTTTGACAAACATAAACAATGCTGATGAATTGCTACCGTAGACACGCCATGGTATCAAAACGTCAATGCTGACAAACGTCAAAATTGCCAAACGTCGATGCTGACAAACCTCAACTCAGTTGTCAAATCATTCGACGGCATCTTGCTTTCCTAGCAATCTTATATCATTCGATTGGTATATTATATCCAAATCCAATATTGTCCATTCGGTCCGTTCTATGTTGGAGTGAATCGTATCACGTTCAATTTTGTAATAACAATAAATGAAGAATCGAAATGCCAAATAGATGTTTTGAAATTAACTGCAGGTAGGTACGTTTAATTGAAAATATATCTTTTTTAAAATTGAATTCCAAAATTCAGCTTTAGATATTTTCTTCTTTAATATCCCCCGCGTCGTTTTTCACTGCGAAATGTCAAATCTGACAAATTTCAACACAAACGTCAACGCTGAAACTAAGGGCGGAACACTGTTTGACAGTTGTCAACGTTGCCACCGTTAACTTTTTCCGTAATATATTAATTTTTCTAATTTATTTATAAAATATTCTAATACCATAAGATGAAATTTTATTGAATTAAGTTTGATCGTTTTCAAACTTATTTGAACTAACTTCGGATTACTTGAAATGTGCGGGAAATTCAACTTGACAGATAGACGAATAAGACGGCGGCCATTTTATAAAATATCAAAAATAAACATGTTGAAACACATCAATTACTTTGGTAAATAGTTTTTTATTACACAAAATAGCTTCACTTAGGTACATCTTAGATAAAACTTTGTTCTTTTTATAATAATTAGATTTTATAAATATATTCTCTGATATATGATTTTAAATATGTTTGGGAAGGATAGAGAACACCTATAGACATTTTGTATACAAAGAGATTGCTTGACATAATTTTACCTTTTTGGATTGATTATTAAGAGCTTAAACCAAGAAATTAAAAGCAATTTCTTCTTGGCTGTCATTTATAATCACTGTGTATACAAAAATCAATATCAATAATGAGGATGAGAGATAAAGTAGGTACTGTTAGTCTTATCATCTAGATCTAGATTTATAAAAATCAATACGTTCTCCAACTGTACAGTATAATTATTTACAAATTTATATACCGAATTAGTTGAAATATAAGATATTAACTCTAAATAAATCTAATAAAGATTACTCTATGATTATAAATATGTACACAAATTTTTTTTTATTTTCAATATCAAGAAATAACACCAACTAAATAAAATTAAATTCTTAAATAAATAGTGCCACTCTTTCTTAAAATATTTAATATATTATGTAATTCTACGTTTAAGTACTGACTTAGGGCATAATTAAATGTTTCCTTTGGTACACTCTTAATAATAATATACATATATTATTTATTTGTGACAAGTTTGACAATTTTGACAGTTCATCGTCACCACACACTGTTTCCTACACTTCTACAGAAAAAAAAACTTTACAAACTTATTCAATAATAATTATAAATACAAGAATACTACAAACGGTGCAAAATGAGGTTACAACTGTCATTTCGGTTGATTATTATAGTCCACATACACCCGTACTACTTCCCCGGAATATTTCCGCTGCGAAGGCATGAAATAAAAGTCCGGTTGCATATCTTGCGGTGACCTGTGCCTTTCGTAAGCGGTTCTGGGTAAGGAGAACGTGCTGCGATCCAAATTTCCCGGCGGGTAGGATCCCCTGGGTCTCTGCAGGGACCTGGTATCGCCCATGTACGCGGCGGCGTGTGGATTGGGGACGCTGGGCGGACGTCCCTGCGGTTTGGGGACGCGAGATTGTTTGGGCGGTAACGTTTCGGTACGTCCTTTACCGTTGATCTGTTTCTTCTCGTCTTCGTAGGTTTCGAATGCGTAGTTCGTGTTAGCTGCCGAATAGTCTTTCCATGCCGAATTTGGAATTAGATGGTCCTATAATGAAAACGTGTAATGTAGGTTTTAAATGCGGTAGGTAAACGGTATAGAGTCGAATAGCTGTCATTGTGTGGGTGTGGTATGGTATGCTTTATCCACGACTATTAAATACTTTCAAATAACATGAATTTTTGAAGTTTCAAATGATCTCTGGTTTGATGTTTCATAACCTATATTGCTTTGACAGTTAGAGACTTGTCAAAATAAACTTCAAGTATATATTTTTTTATTGACAGAAACATTGAAGAAAATATCGTATTTTCACATTTATATAGAATAAATCAATTTGTAGATGTCATTTTTGACGTTTTACTTTGACAACTTGGTTTCGCATCACAATGGCACCACCGTGAACTGTGGGAAGTGCAAATTTTTATCTCCGTTTAAGTACTTAAAATTGTGACATTTACAGCTGTTGGATACTTGGACGTGTCCAAAGTTACAAATTAAATCATTCTAACGCCTGGATTATCTGTGAATTGTGAAACGCGTCAATGGATGAGCCAACCATTTTAAAAGTCCATCAGAGTTTAGAAAAGCGGATATCTTTCCGTTTGATCGCAATATTTTCAAAGAATTAGACTTTCTCACCAAATTTGGCCAGAAAAGTGACAAATAGTAATATTAGGTACTAATGTATCATCGCGGTATGCTTAACCAGGTGCTGATTTTGCTACCTCACGCGGCCACCGGATAAGGGATTGCTTCACATTTCGAAAGTAGTTTGTTGAAATAGGAATAAAACATTTAATAGCATCGGTCACTTTGTACTGCCGAAGCTAGACTTTCTACCATTACTGATTGCAGATTTTAGCCATTATGATTCCAAATATCTCTTCGAAAAT
Organism: Popillia japonica; assembly: GCA_004785975.1. Classification (NCBI taxonomy): domain Eukaryota; kingdom Metazoa; phylum Arthropoda; class Insecta; order Coleoptera; family Scarabaeidae; genus Popillia; species Popillia japonica. Next base: position 32,161 of record ML219530.1, read on the forward strand.
TATGAGTGGCCCAACCCAAGAATATGACATTGCACTATGTAATATAGGTACCTATAATACCGGCTTGATTAGTTTCATCATAAACTTGTAGATGGCACAAGTCCATGGACGAAGGTTTTGCTACATTCTATAGCAGCTGCAAAAATACAATAGAGCTGGAAAAACTAGATTGAAACCTGTCAGGAATACGAAGCGTCTGCAGAATACTACATAAGTAGTCAAAGAACTCAACTGGAGAAAACCAATAAACATGAATTCCTATGCTGGTTCACCAAATGGTTTTTTGGGCAAGCTTGTTATGGGTTAAGGCCGCTTGCCATTTATATAATATCTTGCCTGCAATCTTTGTTAAGCAATGTATTGCATGTCAAGTACGAGAAGTGATGATTTGACACTTAAGCAATTTTGATACCTATGTGCAATGCAAGAAAACGAATTGAAAAATCAGTGGCACCAACCAAATTGAGGTTAGGTCATATTTAGAGACGCACGTTTTTCTGGTTGTGTTTGTGACAGTTAAAAAACCATTTGGCAGTACCGGAAGTCACCATATAAGTAACTAGAATTGCACTGCCATGTACGAAAATTAGAACCTGTTCTAAACCAATGCAATGCACAAAAAACTGCATGCAATACTTACTTTTGACATACTGCTCCTGCGCCAAAATCAATATTGCATATTGCATGAAAAATGATTTTTTAGTGAAATTGACATTGTTTATCTTCAAAAATCCAAAAAAAACAGGCGAACTGAGCAGGTAAGAAGCTAAAACTTAGATACTACACGAACAAGGAAAATGTCAAGTTGAAATTTGTTTCAATTCAGGTTCCAAAGGATGTAAAGCTAGAAACAATCGTGTCAGAAAAATAACAAAAATAAATCGCCTGGAATGGATTCTTGGACATCAACATTTTGCTGGAAAAGGATGGTTAAATTCCTTCTAATTCTTTATTATTTTTCGAAAAAAAGATCATCCATTTCATCGTTGGGAGAGCACCATTCTGGCTAACGATTATGATGACAAAATGGTCCTTTGAGCAGCCACCAGTATGGATTGTCAAAAATACATAAATATGCTGGAAACTGCACTAACTCCTTCGTTAAAGCGGACGTCTGGTCATACCATTTTGTATATGTATGTTACAGATATGACAAGAAGTTCTCAGAATTCAACCTCACATCACACAAATTTGAAGTTCGGCCTTAATTACATTCTTTCTAACATTTTGCGTAGTGGAATCTTCAACAGAAAAGGACAGTCAAAGCTCAATGTAAATTTGGACTGCGAGGAATGTTTTGACGATTCAGTTCTTTTGAGATTCAAAGGAGAATATTCATCAACAGATTTTCTTACGTTAACATCCACGAGTGAATAGCTTCTATCTTCAATTAAAATTCCAATTTTTTTGGCCACTGCACTAATGCCTTCATTAGTGGTGATTTTTCTTCAGATCATTTTGGCCATGGTCAGGAATGACCACAGTCTTGTGAGATTGGCCAACGCAGTCCGCAGATCTGAACCCAATCAAAAGCATTTGGAGCTACTACCCAGTACAAAACAGCGTCAAAGAAAATACTGTACAAATAAAATTTTGTACAGTAATTTAGAAACAGCCTGTATAAATAAATGTTATCTTCCCTAATTGTTGATTGTACATTCTTTTATGGACAGTGCTTTCATTTAATACCAAAACTTACGTGATCTCTTGTAGATATGCAACCCATTTGACAGAACGGTAAAATTGAAAAATAAAATTCCTGTAGACATTTTTATTTATCTACATATTGACAATTAAAATTTTAGGGGTTAGGTTTATATTGTAAATAATCACAACTGATTAACGAAAAAGCAGGAATATAAAGATGGAAACATTGAGGCAAACTGTCAAATATTGACTTTGGTTAGACAGTTTAGGGATATTTATTGTTACACCAACATATTATTTACGTCATCTTACGCCAGAGGTCACGTATGGGTCTTGATGCTAAATGAAAGCTCTGTACAATACACTTCACAAGTACATTCTAATTAAAATGAACTTGTTTTTTTTTCCTTTCGTTGTTGTCACTTTAGGATTATAACTTGTATTCATAATTTTATTATTGGTGTTAAGAAATCTTACAAGAACGGACTGTTAATAGGATTTCGCTATAGAAAAATGTTTTTCCCTTTATAACAAGATATTGCGTCTATTTCATCACCATGACACTAAATCCTAACAATACTACTTCTATTAGCTAATCCTTCACCATACGAGCAATAATATAAACAAAAAAGCGAACGTGTTAACCTGCTAGATCTAAGAAATACGTCAAAAAAAGTGTGTTAATGTTACACTAAAATTCGACCTGCGATAGCATCCAACTAACCAAAAAAAAAAAAAAAACGTGGTGACCATTATATAGTGCAACGATAAGAATTAGGAGTAGAGTAATGTAAGTGCTGCATTCCAATCGTAAAAGAACTCACCCCACCAGGCCCAACACACGTAAATTTTTTCGCGATCGCAAACCCCGCCGTTTTCACCAATGTCGATTTCTGTCGGTAGATGTCGCGGCCCAGTGGGGCAGCGAGTCCCTTCTGTAGTAATGATTCTGGTAGTAGATGGGGTCCAGTTGGACGCTGTAGACCCTCTACGAACACCATAGATACGAAAGAACGGATATGTATATATGAATGTATTAAAGGAGACATGATGAAAGCACTAATTAGTGTAAACTTTGACAGTTGACAGTGATTTGACAAGTTTGACGTTTCGTCTGTCATATTTGAAATCGCAAATATGTATTTAGGTAAGTATACTAACTGGTGCTTTCTTTTATATACAAAGTGTTACAGATCGATAGATAGACACTCTGTTAAGTACAAAAGCAAGCAATTAGTCGGTTAGTCAAATATACAAGTATCGTGGACAAATCTCAGCTTGTCGTCGCATCTCTACCAAAATAAAATCTCTAAAATCAGGTCACAACCAAGCAGTACAGTAAATTATGTATGTTATGAACCTACTTGCCCTGTATATAGGTATTCAGGTCACAGTGCGGTTACCTTATGACTCGATGATGATTTACTAGCCGTCTTGTAAATCGTGCAACTCGCTTGGACAATGGCGACCAAAACTAAAGCTGCAATACAGCCCAGAACTATGTATAACTTCGTCTCGGATAAGTTGAAGAAGTTGGTCGCGCTTTCCGATGAAGAATCTGGGATTATATTCGAAGTCACTAAAAGAAAATAATTTAGAATTAATTTTCCATAAACCTAACCTCACTTTTTAATACTTACAATGTTGTGGTTCGAAATTTAAATGATTCTTATCGACAGTGAACCTGCCAATAGTTCCACTAACAATTGAGTCCTTTATGATTTTCTCCACCTCTTCATCGTGAGCTGTATCGTCCTCGAAGGATCGTCCTTGACCAGCTACTGATTTATCTATTTGGAAATCCATACTGGCTATGATGTTTTTGTTATCTCTGGAAAAAATGAGCACAAATAATTTGAGCCAATCACAATTTAGTTGGCAACGTACTCCCTAATATCTGTGATCTTGAATTTCCTATAGCCTGGGATCTTCTTGAAGAGCGGTTTGAAGTTATCGTTGATTTGGTTGGTTAGGTCTTCGTAATCTACAGAATTTGGTTTGGGGATTTTGAAATTCTCTCCGAGTTCTACGATTTTGATTTCGACATTGTATTTTAAATTGTTAGGGTTGTCTGCTATCTCGTTGCTTGTACCACCATCATCTGAAAATTTTATCATGTTTAAACCTGTCTAAAAGTCTTTGTTATTGAAACTAAGCACAATGAAAATTTGAATGGAAGCCTCTGTTGCAATTGGGCAAAGCATAGCGATGCATTTTTTTCAATTACACCCAAGCATATGTGTTAATTGGTACCTATAGCGTTGTTATGGTTACAAATAATAATTGCTGTGCTGCGATGAGGTTCTGTGATATTCCGCCCCAGAACCAGATGCAAGTTAGTAAGGACCATGACCATGTTTACGCCAAAGCAACAAGAAGTGGATTCAACGGGAAACCAGTGCAATTTCTGCAAACAGTGCGCCAAAAAATTAAAGATAAAGGCAGTCGGCTTCCATGGTAGTCTTCACCATCTGCATAGCAACCATCTCTAGATGCCATCTATGAGGATTCCACTTGTAGTGGTTTATAGCCTTTTCCATGGCTGGATCAAATGGTTAGATGTTCTGGCCCATGCTGGTTGAGGACCAAAGCAGCTGGTGTTGTACGGTCGCATGTTAGACGTGTTCAAGATGATGACATACAATGAAGAGACAGCTAATCCTCAAAATATTCCTCAAGCAAGGTTCATTGCGCAAATTTGGTCTCATTTGAGCAAGAAAGATAGGGGTTGGGAAGGCCAAAATGAGGAGCAATTCGGTAGCTTTTAGAAAATTTGGGAAGTCAACCTTACCGCCCAAAAACTGATGCGCTGATGTTATAGTATTGATAAAATAATTTTTTCGAAAAGTTTTGAGATCAACTGGACTGAGAATGTTGAACGTTGAGTCCTCCAGAAGAAGATCTTTGTTAGGAACATTTACATAGAGCCAGAAACAGACCCAACATTTTTTTGAACGAGAGATTCAACAAAGTATATTCCAGCAGCAATGTGGTGCATCGATATGAAGCGTCACTAAGTGGAAGAGAAAAAATGAAATGGACATCGCAAAATCCCTTTGAAACATTTGCCTCTTTCATGGGAAGACGATCAATTGCGTTTGGGCACATTTTGCCCCACTCAACGTAGTATTTACTTGTACAACATTCCATATAGTCCACCAATGAAGACTTGATATTTACTCATTTGCTTTCCTGGATAAATATAATCCTCTTCTAAACCAAGATGAGTGACTAAGTAAATTGAAGGCCAACGGATGTTCTAAGTTATGGTGAAGCTTGCCAAAATTATAGCAGATTTCTAATCAATCATCAATGATTTCGTGAAGTATTCGCCAGATTTGTATCATCTTCTTGGTC
>SMLS01074412.1:0-32351 GCA_004785975.1 Popillia japonica
GGTAATGTCCCCCTGGGACCCTTTGCAAATTGATCATATTTGCAATGAATATGCAGCTAGCACTGTAAAATATATGTGTGAAATCTGTAGCTGATAGATTGAAAGGAAATATGATTTTTTAATTTTTTTGTCAAATTTTCGAACAAATTACATATGTAGGTTCAGGTAATGTCCCTCTGGAACCCTTTGCAAATCGATCATATTTGCAATCAATATGCAGCTAGCACTGTAAAATATATTTGCGCAATATAAGTTCGGTTAACTTATATTTTTTTAAATGGAATGCTATACATTTCTCCCCATTATTAAAACATGCTTACTTTTGCGAACTTTCTTATATAATGTTTGCCGGGTCTATTCTGAATATTTAGTTAGTTAGAAAGTTAGGACCATTTTTACGTCTTAAGTAAGGTGTAGGTACTAAGAGATTTAGTTCCGGTATAAAAATAAATATACAATCTTTTTCGCACCATTACATGGCATAGCTATATCGTCTCTTTTTGCTGTGTCGAAAATTTAACAAAAGAAAATATTTCTTGTATACAAGGTGAGTCAAAACTCGGGTCCTTAATTTTCCCGTTAAATTTATATAGAACAGCCTGTATTTTTTATGATGTTTCGATAGATATTTATCAGCTCTTTCGTTGTTGTTAACCATTTCCTATACCTAACGCTAACAACCAATAGCCAGCACCGCGTTATTAAAGAGCCTGTAGCTGTTAAGCTAGCTGAGCTTAAGAATACCTACACCTTTTCTCAATAATTTTTTTAATAACTTTTATAATGTTGGATATATCGAGCTTGCACGCACTAATGCGCCTGTATATGTATAGGTATGTGCCAGGGTTTCCCTTAAAAAAGAAAATCGTGAATATCTCGGAATTGATTATCTGTTTTTATCGTCCCAACGAAATCCAGAAATATCACCAACTATCTAATTACTTTTACGGGATCAATACTACTTGATTTCGAATTATTGCTTTGGCTGTTCTATAGGAAGCTGTAGCTGCCTACAATTTTCTGTCCAAGTTGATTATCCGCGTACTTTTGGAAGTATACCCAATGAAAAAACTGGAAGTAGTAGAGCTAAATATATGTACATATTACTACCTAACAAATCCAGCCCAGCCAATATACGTTTAAATTTTTGTGTTGAAAACATTAAAATATAATCCTCAATGGATTTGAAAAACGAAATCTATTGGAACGAGTTGTAGTATTTGTCGATATATGTACAGTATTCGCCAGAGTAAACAGTACCGAAAATAAAATTATATTTACTTTTTAATTTCTCTAAATGAAAATGTTCAGCATTAGGACGCAAACAGGCTTCAAGTCGATTTTGTAAGTTACTAAACATACTTATAAAAATCAGTTGATTTAAATGCTGAAAAAATATTTCTTTCTTGTAGTTCTCCAATATTATCCGGTGAATTTTCTGTGCGAAATATTGTTTCTTTCATCATACTCCAAATGTATGCGTCAAGTGGCATCGGTGAATGGGAATATGAGTAAATTTCATCCACGGAAAAAGTTCTGTACATCTCTCACAAAAGGTACAATAATTTTCTCTCTCGTTCTTGGTTGAGAGTAAGTGGATTTTGATTATTGTCTTCAACGAAATATCGCCAAATTGTCACATTTCCAGAAATCTCGCAACAACACGGACACTGTGGAATGGTTTCCCTACAATGATTTCAAGACGTTCATATCCAAGAAATCCAGTGGTTTGTCGATTAATTTAGCCGTTAAGATAAACGGGACTCTCGTCTGAAAACTATGTTTTCCAAGAATTGCATGTTTGTTCCCATCGTTTAGTCGTTGTCTAACTTGTATACGATAGGAATAACCACCAACTGACGTGAACAAATGACGTGTAGATGTTTCACTATATTGAGTTTGCATGGAGTTCTTACAAGCCTTCATTGCGGTGATTCAAAACAGGTTCTGCGTTTTGGTTGGTACACCCTTTTTTGACGAGGTAAAGAACCTTTACGGTGGCACAATACACTATCAGTGCTACACCACAGCACCCTAAGTTTCGGTACTGTTTAGTCTGGCGGATACCGTATTAATGGAAAACCTCAATTAATTTTTCTCTTCCTCACATAACACGAGTCTTTCGATATATATTCAGGTGCCCCCTAAGGTGGCGATAGTAATATAATATGTAATGTAATATGTTTACGGCACAATATGAGTTCTTTGCTCTCGGTCACTTATGTTGCTGATACTTTTTTCCACTTCTAGGTCAATTATTACACTTTTAATTCGATTAAGGATCAATTTATTCCAACACCTTTACAATTTATTAGGATTCCGTTACACAACTTCTACAGTGGAATAAAATTGCCATTTAATTCGTGTCAATTAATAAACAACTAGCCTAGGTCATAAAAATACTATATATTATCTCTCTGTCACTAAGACGATTTTTTTATTACTACATATAAACGACATACCGAAGAGCCTTTACATAATAATAATAATAATAATAATTTATTTATCCAACAGTAACAGTACTTCTTACAGGATAAATCTTATACTAGGAAAGAAAGACAAAAACACGTAGAGATGGTAACACTTATTAAACAGTAAGACAATTAAATTTGAGCAATAGTAATGCTCGCAAAGACCTCAAGCTAACATTCAAAATATCTATATCATTGCAGTAACTATTAACACTGCAACGCATTGACAGTACTGGTGACTGAAAGAAGTAACGCGTACTACAGAAAGGGAGGTAAAAGGTAGCACTATTACGACTATTTAATCTAGGAACGTAGAAGTTTAGCAAACTCAGCAAATCTGGAGCACAGGTACTTCCAGTAATTAATTTAAAAACAAAAATAATTTGAGATATAATCCTGCGGTTGCTTAGAGAAAGGAATCCAAATTCATCCAGTAGATCACCATAGGAGTAGTTATGAGATAGGAATACTAAATGCTGGCGATAGTATAAAGTTTTTAGAAATTTTCGCTGAATTCCTTCAACCATATTAATGTAATATAAATAACCGGGATTCCACACAATTGCACAGTATTCCAACTTAGAACGAACAAAAGCATTATAAGTTGATACCAGAGCAGAAATACTCAATTCTTTCGTATTTCTCGTTATAAAACTTAATACTTTAGTTGCTTGCATACATACCGGTCGTTTTGAGAAATAGGATAAATAAAGCCGGGAAGAGGTAAGGGGTATGAAAATTCGCTAAGAAGTGGGGACGCGTAGGTGTCTATGAACGGTGTACTCTACAGTATTGATGGGCACGTAGCTCCCTTCACATCCTCACCGTTTTAAATATCCTATGACTCAAAACGACCGGTATATCCAGTATGTGATCACTAAACGTAAGTTTGGAATCCAAAAATATACCCAGATCTTTAAAACGCACACAATGTTCAGTAGTGGTACCATTTATTTCATACGGATAATGAGTGACAGTTTGTCTCCTACTAAACACCGTGGCTTTACATTTGCTAATATTTAATGACAGACAGTTACGGCTACTCCATCTAGAAAGAGCTGCTAGATCATTCTGCAGGGCATTGCAGTCAGCTAAGGTGTCGACATGCCGAAAGATTTTCAAGTTATCAGCATACAGTAAATAACTCGAACTTGATATAGATTTCGCAATATCGTCTACAAAAATCAAAAACAATTATGGCCACCTTTCCAGCCTATAACAATGAGTTCGCCCATGGCAAAGTATTATGGTGTGGGTAATGTTAATAATATAATCATAATCCCCATTCAGTAATCCCTAACGTCTGTGCACTACGTAAACATCGTTTCAGACTAGGTTCACCCATTCATGACAACAATGATGGTCGAATCGTCATGGAGTAGTCAGGTCAAATACAACTGACATTAATCTAATAGAGTATTGTGTTCCCGCCTGAAAAACAAAATTCTTGCAGTTGGTAAGAGTTTGGCACCAGGTACCTCAGACTACCTATCCGCAGCTTGTGGGATCAATGCCACGCTGTGTACAGCCAGTTTTGAGTGCTAAAAGTGATCCTATATGTTATTAACAGGGTGATCATAATATAATGGCTCTTGAGTGTATTTCTGCCGGTAGTGTCACAGCATACTTCCCTAAGTCACAGAATTCTGCGATTATTACAAAGTATAGCTACAACATTTACATTACTAGGCTTGAATCTGTACAGAAGAGATTTATAATTTATCTCTTAAGAAAATACAATATGCCCCGTTACTGTTACACTGCTTCACTAACTGAATTTTACCTTGCGCTTCTGAAAATCCGTAGGGAATGTACGGGCATGAACATTCTGTTTAAAATTTGTAACGGTCTCATGGATGCACTTGAGATTCTTGTGTCGATTGATTTCAATAGGGCAGCATTTCCAACTCGTAGCACGACGCTTTTCAAACCAGCACTTGCTCGAACTAGCTCATACAAGAACTCCCCCACCTTGCGCCTTCTTTATAATTATAACACAAACCATTATTCGGTCGACATATTTAGCAACTCATTTCATTCATGTAAGCAAAAAATTAAAATTAAAACCAGTTAATTGGCTAATATGTTTCGATTTTGATTAATATAACTTCCTCCATAGTATTTATTTTCTTTCTCCTCACTTTTTCTACTTCTTCCTTTTCCTTCTTTGGTATACGTTTTTACTTTTTTTCTCACTGAGCAGATATCCTTTTACTACCCTACTTAGAATAAGATTGTTTTATTTACTAATTTTCTATTTTTTGTACTAGTATAAGAATCTATTTTTATGTACATGTTATTATTTTGTGGATGCTATTGTGGGTTCGTCCTGTTCACGTCCCAAATAATTTAAATAAATAAATATAATGGTTGCGTGTATTAGTATTAAAAACCAAATAGTATAAATTAACTAGAAGTTAAATGCTAAACATCACTATATAGACACTAACCCATAATATAGCAAAGATAAACAAGTGAGTTCAGTAATGTTATATAAAATTAGAGGATATATTGTATTTGTTACAGACAAAGTTATTATACCCCCAACCGGGATATGTAGAAATAGATCCTGATGAACTATGGAATACTATCATAGCTGTAGTGAAGGAAGCTATCTCATGTAAGTGTAATTTTATCAAATCGTGTTTTTATTTCTAGAAAATGTAACATATTTTTATAAATTTTCCCTAATATATCGATGTGTATTCCTAAATGGATATGAAGTCCTACGATGCTCAATAAATGAATTTATTAAACAAACTATAAACAAAAACATATGCATAGCAAAAAAACAATAATGTTAGTAATGTGTAAACAAAGGATAGTTAACGTTACGCATGAGGTTTGAGCGAAGCTGATTCGAATTCCTACCCCTTGTCAAAGCAGTCAGTAATATTAATCCGACTTTTTGTAAATTGTAGCATATTTAGTAACGTAAGAACATTTTAACTAACTGAAGGCTCTTTGATGATGTTGCTGGTATTTAACTTGGAAATTTTAAATTATTAATACTCCTCTGATAGGTAAATGTTTAATAATAAAGCCCAGTCTATACTGTAAACCTAACCTGCTACTAATACATCCTTTTTAGAGACTTTTAATCAACATTGTGCAGACTCATTGCACAATGTTTATTGCATTGTGGAATGCAATAAACAACGCAAATTTAGAGTAGCAACGTCTTGTTGCACAACATAATTTCACGCTAATGAAGCAACATATGTTAAATTAATGTATACATGTACATTTATTTATAATAATGGTGAATTTATTAGAAGAGCTACAAAATATGGCAGTATAGACATAAACAGATACACATAAATACATGTATTACGATAGAATATTTGACATTTATTTGACTTTTGTCTCAGTCTGCCTTTAACGGGCACTCCCATGGTTTATCACTTAATTGACTAACCTCTCTAATTACTCTAAAAATGTATCGACGGCTACATACATATAGTTGAATTTTTGGATCTTGTCCGTTACGTCATTAACAATGTAGTTTAGCAAAGATGTACGTAAAACATTAATCGCCGATATTTAATGTACGTTAGAAAGAAATGTAAATAAGATATATGAGTCGTTGCGTTAAGAAGACATACGCCTAGATACTATTCGTATTGGCTATATAGAAGTGTGATGAAGATAGATAGATAGCAAGGTGGAGATATATCGTTTCGTGATAGTCAGCTTCATTCAGGTTGATCTATTGGTCTCTAGAGGGCACTCTTCAAAATTAGTCGGTAATATCGTAATATATATAAAATAAGTTTCTATTACATTGTGTCAATTGTGTTAAGGCTCTATTTTCACTCCTGGCGAGTACACCCTAAACTAACGTCGGGTGTGTGCGTGTGTGTTTACCAGTATATTTACAAATAAATTGGATAACAAACACACACACCCGACGTTAGTTTAGGGGTGTACTCGCTAGGAGTGAAAATAGAGCCTTAATATCAAAACCTAAATTTAAATAAAGCTTATAGTTTCAACACAAACCTTTTTAGTGGATTTACGAGTACCTAAGTGTTAGTTTTGTTGATTGAACATAGATGCCGCCACAATTTGTCAATGATTTGATTCATCCTGACATTACTTATGACGTAACGGACAAGATCCAAAAATTCAACTGTACATACATACATGCTTATTTTTAGGTTTTCTGTAAATTAATATACACTCACAAACAATAATATTGCATATTTTATTTTCGGACTTTATTAACTATTTTTAAGGTTTTATTATTTTTATTGCAAAATCTGTCACATCGAAGTGTTATACGTTATTAGTAATGAAATAAGTTAGATATTAAGAATTTGTAGCAAATTCCTAGAAGTATTACTAAAAGGACTTGTTTTGACTAAAACATTTAATTGGAAAAGAAGCAACCGCAATTATCAATTGATCCACTGATCCATTGATAACGTAACATGATTACACTTTAATATGTATTTGGTATTTCCTTCTCTTGCTCTGACAATATTCTTAACTCTGCAAGTGAGTTAAGAGCTCGATTTCATGCTTGTGTATCTCGTTTTAACATATCCGATAAATGTTCCATGGGATTTGCGTCGTGATGATTTGCTGGTCAATCAAGTGCCGCTTGAGCTACTGGGTCACCGTTTCTTCACTCTTAAATTTATTTCAACGAGCTCTGTACGACCCTCCCAACTGATACCGCCCCGTAAAATAATGCAACCTCCACCGAAACTCATCAGATTATGTGCAAGATTAGATTCTGCAAAACGTTCTTCTGATCTTTTGTATATACCGTGCGTACCAAATGTATGGAATCGGGCTTGTTACTTTAAAACCTTTCAAGCTAAATCGATAAAATTTGATATGCGTGCTGTTTACAAAGCCTTCTATTATTTCCGCAGTTTTTTTACCTTTTAACTGCTAAGGTTTGGAGTTGCACAGCCTACTTGATTTTTTTAAATGGAAAGGGGTGTCAAATCGCATACCGTTGGAAAGATAATTTCAAGTAGAATTCAGCAATATGCCACTTGCCATGCTATCTCAAAGAATAAGTTCGCTGTTGTAAGTTAAAGATTGGGAGGAGGTATTAATTTGATAACTGAATATCTAGTTAGCACAGGCAACAACAAATTGTTTTGTGGTGTTTAATGTAACATGAAATGGTTGAAACAATGTGTACAGCTTATGTAGTTCTACTAGTGCAAAAATAATTTATAAAAGATGCTCACACTGTTCGCCATTCGCCTCTTGACAGTAATAAATTCGATTGGACAATGCTTCCACTGAATTCAAAATAAACTCGCGAGGAATAGTTGCGGTTTCTTCTTGAATTGGGTGTACTAAAATATTCAAGTTGTTTGGTTTGTTAAGATAAATACGACTTTTCACATAACCCCACCAGAAACAATCTAGTGGGGTCAAGTCAGGCGATCGTGGTGGCCATTCAATACATCCTCGACGTCCAATCCATCTTTCCGGAAAAAAACGTGGCTATAATGCGGAGGTTCCCCATCAGGTATAATTACATCATTCAGGTTTCCATAATTGTAATCTTGTTTCCACCGTGAAAAGGAGTGTTTCCCATTTATACTCCTTCCAGTTAGCATGTGCTTTGGCAAATTCTAAACATCGAATTTTGTGTCACAGCAGAAGCTGAGGAATTCTGCGAGATCGTTTTGGACATAAGCCAGCCTCCGTAAGTCTCCTGATTACTGCTACTACATACTACATTCCCAAGATACAGGGGCCCGATTCTCGAACCTCGAATGATGAATGTCGCATGCGACATTCATCATTCGAAATTCGAAAATCAGGCCCCAGAGCAGTAAGTGTTGCGATTACGTAAAAATTGAAGTCTCAAATGTTGGTCATCTCTTGGCGCGTCCTTGACCAGATCGCTTTGTGTATTCTCCAGCCCTGTTGTGTTGTCTTACTATAGGAGACGCAGTCAATTGCTGGATATTTACTCTACTTGCAACATTTTCTTGTGTCTACCTCCCAGTGACTAAAAAAACAGTTTTAACACAACTACTTAATAACACTTAAATGAGGCAGTTCGCTAACCGAAATTACACACTCGAGTAACAAAACTTTGACAATGTCATTGTTTAAGCGCTTATATCAAAGATATGCAATGCAACGTAGCAAACTGCAAGACGTTTATAATACTAAAATTACTAGATTTAATATAATATTCATTTTTTTGTAACAATAAGGGTGATAATAAATGTGCGTTAATGATGACGAAAGGCATTTGTTAAATCGAAAATACCTTACCTACGCACATCGCTTACTTTTTGAGTTTTTGTTGCGGATGGAAGTATTGTGGAATGGCTGCCCGTTGATATTAAAACATTCATGTTTCTTCTAACTACAATATTCCCCGCACATTCGTGCGGCAAATTATCAATTAATTAACATCAATTGATCGGCGTTTTACCGATAATAACTACTACAATATCCACCGGATGTATGATGGCGTCACGAATGACCTTGAATGACGTATTTGTTTTATAATTATCTCTGCAAGTCGATCAGTTTGAGTTGTATCGTTGTTGCGGCGTTTTATCGGTAATAACTAATATGCTACCTACCGGTGCTGACGTCAAAAATGTCCTTGAATGACGTATTTCGTTAATTATATCCGGAAATCGTTCAGTTCGAGCAGAGTTCGAGCTGTACCGTTGTCGCGAACAGACGTATGTATGTAGGGATCTATACCTAGATTACGGTCTATTAAAGTGTGTGGTAATTAATTAGTTTTGTTTTCGTCTTAAACTTTCTGATTGCGATTATTTCGTTCGAATTGTGTTGTCGTCGTGACAACAACACATACATCACTTAAGTTGCTGTCTCTTGTGTGTTATCAATTCGCATTTCTTCTATCTGTAGAATTAAATTTTTCCGGTCGGATTCAACATGAATACACGCCGTTCAGTTAGTTTTTACTTACTATTGGACAGGCGAGGTATACGGTAGTGCAAGTACTATCCCTAGAGTTCGTATGCTCCTCAGGTTCTCACTTCTCATTTGACATTCGAATTCGTTCTAAATGGGTGCTCTAACGGCATAGTTCCGCTGACACCAAAATACCTCTGCATGGGGTCTATCAAATATTTGGGAGTATCTGGCGCGCATATGTGTATCGAAGTGGTAGTCTCAAGCTTCAATTGTGTCGTTTCTCCTACTGATTCGTTGCTTTTTGTGTTATTCCAATATGAACATGATCAGTTCGGTTATGTTATAGAATTGAGGATAGCTAAAGGTGACAGTGTAAATGCAGTCCTTATTCTTTAAGTGTGTATGGGTATTTCAATATCGCCAGTTCAATTCGATTCACTGTCCATGCTATCATGGCATGAATGGAATATTACAGCAATAGCTCCAATATGAATGCGGATAACTTTGGTACCACTGCTATACAATGTTAAAGACATGCAGGAGTAGAGTGTATATTCCCAGATCTCTTATCCTCTCTTGTTTGTTAGGCATATGCCATTCGAGCATAATTCTACTGATATCACATACCTCTCTAGGAGTCTAGCAAGCTTGTTGGGACTGTTTGCCCTTCAGAAGAAGATCGACGAAGGTTCGAACACTTGAGTACGCCACCTTTAAGTTCGGTGAGGGGTAAGAATGTATTCTGATTGGATGCTAGTCTATTGTGTAATTGATATCTTTTATTAAAACTGTGGGATAATGATTGCTGCTGTT
Organism: Popillia japonica; assembly: GCA_004785975.1. Classification (NCBI taxonomy): domain Eukaryota; kingdom Metazoa; phylum Arthropoda; class Insecta; order Coleoptera; family Scarabaeidae; genus Popillia; species Popillia japonica. Next base: position 10,167 of record SMLS01074412.1, read on the forward strand.
GAATGGTAGTCTGTTGTGTAAGAGATTTAACGTATTTTGTACGGCGACGAATATTTTTGAGGGAAGTTTGAGTTCAAATTTAATGACGTTTGTGAGATATGTTGTTGGTATTTTTTCGTTTCAAGTTTTCCGATTTCGATTGTTTAGTTCGAATTGTGATGTCGTCGTGACAATACCTACACTAAACAGGTCACAAACAAAGTAAACATATAATAATGAAAGCAATACTACCGTATAACGAGAAACGAACAAGACGTAGGTATCTGCACGGCACACTGTACCCTGTAGTATTCAAAAATTGATACGATTGGTGTAGAGACAGGGAGAAGAGACTGACATGTATAAAGTATAAGAGTGTGTTATAAATGTGGTTCTAAATAAACAGTAAAGGATAGTCAAGTTGTACAGCATCTTTTATTCTAAGCTTTAGATACTACATACCCTACCCTAGTATTACGGTAATAGTGATTTAGCATTATTTGCTTTTTTCTGGTCGATTGCTTAAATGCGTACGTCCCTTGCCCTCGTGCTATGTCGTGTTGGTCTAACGTGTGACAACCTGAAGGTTGAAAGTTTCCAATAATTTATACCTAGTCGCCCGGTACTTACATCAGGGAATTGACATCCTTTATAAGTAACTGCCGCCCATGTCATTCTGACATCAAATAAAACTTCATCATTTATTTTGGTCGCTAAAGCACACTATGATAATTACTATGATAATAAATTTTTATTATAATCACTTATTTACTTTTAAAGGCTATATGTAAACACTCCCATATCTGTAATTAATTGTAAAATATGTAAAACGCTCTGGTCTAAAAAAATTGTAATAGAAATCATGAAACTTTTAAAGAAAAAAAGTCCCAAAATAAAATAGGCAATCTTTTTGTCTGTGTGTGTTTTTTTGATTAAGTTACATTTTTAATTACTTACTGACTTATTTGGAGAAAAGATAATAATAAGTATAAGTGGTATTCAAAGTTGGGACTAAAACAAAATTGATAAATCTATTATACATAGGTATATTATTACCTGTACATCTCTCTTTAGTACCACACATCTACATATTTTGATTTCTAGGCAAATAAAGTAGTAATTTAAACTTTATTGATTTAGGGGCATACTCTATGCTTTCGTAAAAATTAGTCCGTGAATGGAAAAAATTAATATATATAGCTCATTCCCATCAATAAAAATATCTAAGAACAAAAGCATCAGATGTATGTATGTACATACATACATAATGTATTATACAACTATAAAAATGAATTAACTCAAGCATACAGTTGTGGGCTTGCAGCAGACAATACATAACATCCCAGGTAGCAGACTGACGTGAAAATTACGTGAATATTTGGAGAAAAATGGATGACGACGTCGATACACCTATTATCGACCAAAAATGAACGTCATTTTAATGACTAAATAAATACGTCTTTAGTTGACGGCGAAAAGACGTGAATTCGACGTTATTCCTATTTGTTGTTAACAAAATGAACTATGTTAACTAGGCCCATCACTAAATCACCTATTTATTTTTAAAATATTTATAATCCGCCTATTTGATTAAAAATTGAAACATAATCGACCATATATCCATCTTATTATACAGACTAATTTGTACCTAATTATCTTTGTTCTTTTTATAGATATTTCTTTTATACCTATAAAAACCTATAACTTAATTTTAAAAAATGTAAGTACCTGCTATGTAATTTTATGATTTTATATCCTAAGCCTTTGAATAGCGCGCTCAAATTCCCGCCATACTCCCGTTGATTCTCGCAAAGGTTCAGGACGTGGTTCTAGACAGTTCTATTATTTTACCGTTTCTCATCGTTTGCCATCGTGTAAAGTGTGTGCTTTGTGTAATTGTTGAAAAAAACGAAATCGTAACCAAGAGTAGGTGATTTATTCTTTTTAACTATGTCTTTTGCAAAGAGTACAGTTTTTAACCTTACTTTTCGTATTCTGTTTTGTCTTGGAAGTATGTATTAGTATCAATTTATTGTTTTGTTGCTGAAAATGTTAGAGCTAAATGCATGGGTATTACCATTTGAAGTTTCTTGCGAAAATACAGTTTATGTTTCTTTTCCTTTAATCCGTTCACTGTATATTATATTATACGAATGTCCATAATTGGCAAGATATTATCTAAGATGGTTTGCTATAGCTATATGTGTATTATAAATATATAAACTATAAATTAGTCATCATATTATTTTTGTTTGATTTGCCCACCTTATATACCTATGTGACCAATAGCAAAGATTTGCACACCAAAGAGAATGATTCTCGTCCAAGCGCATAGTGAACAAAGTCCAATACAACACATTACTGAATCTTTTGTAGTAAATACATTGGCACAAAAAAACTACATATTACAAACTTCTTTATTTCCCAATTGTACCATTGTGTTTACTACAAATAAACTCTGTAACGCCGTATTGCACTGTGTGCTACGTTCAATATGCACCTGTTCTTATTAAGAACGTCACCACAACGTCATTCATAAATGGCAAACGACGTTTGTACGACGTCCGAAACTCACGTTTATACGACGTCGGAAACTTACGTTTATACGACGTCCGGAAATGACGTCGACGGTCTGTGACATTATGATGTCTTATTCGCGTGTTGAAGACGTCGCAGCATTGGTACAATCGACGTAATCAGTGACTAGATATCGACGTTTTTGTGACGTCAGTCTGCTACCTGGGATGATTACGTCTGCCATGCAGGAGGGTTAGGACAGGGAAACAAAGTCTAATAAACCCGATGGTATGTGCAGTGATATTAATGTGATTTCAAGGACTGTGGGCTTTTTTTATACAGGTAAATTCCGATGAGTCCAAACACCACAACTGTTACATTATTTTGAGGCACGTCTTTAGACGATGCGTGGATCGTCATTATGAATCGAATAACGATAATTCATGGTTGTCGATTGATTAAATCGTCATATTTACTTATGTACAGGTTGTTTTGTACGCATTATTCTTCGTTAACAAGAAATTTTGAACAGTTAATTTTTTGGTGTGAAAACTTAACTGTTCAATATTCCATTGAATTTGTAAATAAAATTAACAACATGGAATTGAAACAAGGTAAAATTCTCGTATCATTTGACGTATGTTCACTTTTTCCGGGCGCAGTTATAAAGTATAAGTTAAACTTTGGAATATTCGGTTGAATTATTGAAATACAACAAGCTGCACAAAATTAGAATCGCGGAGTTTAAAAGATTAACCGTTGTGCATGTGCCAAAATAGGTTCCAAGTTAATGGCAGCTTTTATGAACAAAAGAAAGGCACTGCAATGGGAAATCCGTTATCCCCTTTCATTCCCAATCTGTTCATGGGCAAATTCGAAATTCACCTAAGGATCCAAAAAGGAACATTTCTTTGGAGTTTGGTTTAGCTGCGTTGATGATATATTTGTTACTAACAAATCTAATTTCCAAGTTTTTGTAAAAAAAATAGGAAAAAATAATAATAAAATAGGAAGTAAACAACGAACTTCCTTTTTCAGATACGCTAGTTATAAGATGTAGGTACACATAATAGACTAGAAATGACTAGACATTTTTAGAAAAGAAACCAACACAAATAGGTTCATTCTAGCTGCTTCCAACCATTGTAATGGACATAAAATGTATGCAATTAACTTCTCGCTTAACAGATTAGTCAACTAATAACGCAATAAACAATCTCTTAGGCAATCCCAAAACAAATTACAAATGAAACAAAAGTCTGGAATTTACAAAATTGCATGCAAGGATTCTGATCAAGTTTACATTGGACAAACTAAAGGATCAATCGAAAGAAAGAACATGTTTTCGATTGGAAGTTTAATCTTCCGCAGTCTCGAAACATCTTATTAGAAACAAACACCATATCGAGAAAGAAATCCTCGGTTTACTCATTCGGTATGCGGTTGATAATTACGATCCATGCATCATTCAAACATGTGTCCCGAATTAATTTAACAATTGTGATATTTGGGGCTGCCGCAATTTACCTATACCACCAAGCAATAAGAATAATGGTAATATACAGCTGTGGAAACATGTATGGATAAAATGAAATATCTTTAAAATAAATAAATAATTATAATAAATAAATTCCATACAATTGTTTGAAATATAATTCTTTAACTTGTTGAATGTGTAGAACTACTTATTTCTAAAGAAAACCTATTATAAAATGCTCTTTGCCACACCGCGAAAAAGACTACAGAGTGGTTCACAAGTAATGATGTTCCCCTGCTTCCATGGCCTTCTCAGTCTCCAGACTTATCCCCGATAGAAATTTTGTGAGCAATACGAAAGCAAAAAGTATTCATTTACAAATGTAAACCAAAAAGAGAACTAAAGGAGATAATTTTTGAAGAATGGCGAAAAACTACCATCAGCTTGTGTAAGAGACTTTTGAACAGTGCGCCAAAAAGAGTTTGTGCAGCAATCAAAGCACGATGAGGTGCCATAAAATATTAAAGAATATCTTTAAAATTGTTAATAAAGTTATAGGTATATACTTGTTCACTTTTAATTCTCCTGTATAACATTTAGAATCTTGAGCAATGTATAGGGTGTGCTCCATTCATTTTTCCATAGGTGTATTTGTTTGCCCTGAAACACGTTGTGAGTAGTCCAACATACAAACATTCGATGCTGGGCAGTTATCTCTAAGTACTAGCAGTAAAAGATTGCCTTCGGCCAATGTGTAGCGAATATTACGCACAATCGTATAGATTTTACATGACACCTGTTCAAGGTTTGTTACCGCGAAAATACATCAAACGCAAAAATTGGTTAGCTGCAAAAATTGCTCCCATATCATGCACAAGAGGTCCTAAATTCTAGAACTGCATACTGGCTCATCCGTAACCAATCTTGCTTTCCGCAAAATGAGATTAACAATTTTCGCAATACCCATAGGTACCTGGGCCGAAGAAAACTGGAAAATACGAATATTACTACACATTACCAACATACCTTATCATTAAATGTTTGGTATGGTCAAACAAAACTTTGCATTTATAGATGCAAACATTGTTTACAACCATCTTATAACTTACAACTAATTATTAGGTGCTGGCTTAGAAGCAAGTAGTATACACTGTCTAGCTATTACAACTCAAAGAGGTACTTTTATCACTTGGCACAAGGACACTGGACAACATCTTCATAATTTTATTACATGGAAAGATATTAGGAGTAAGGAACTAGTGGAAAAATGGAACAATTCGTATTTATTAAAGGTATGATATTTTTATCCACAAAATTTCCAATAATGGATAAGTTGAATAGTAGTATTAAAAGATTTTCAAAATAAATTTTACCGTTACATCAAAAAACCGACATCTCGCCTACATTTTATTTTCTGTGATAACTCCACACTTGACTTCCTAACGAAAATGAAAATAAACAAAGTCAAGATTTCGTATTCATTTTTATATTATGAGAGACATATTCAGCCAGTTTATAAATTTTCTGAAGTATGAGCTTAAAAAAAATAAATTTCACATTTCATACGTATTAAACTTAAAATATGAAGCCTTGTGGACCTTTTTAAATAATTGAAGCTACATAATTAGTTTTTATGGTATGTAATTTTTTAAGTTTGTTAAAAACTGTAAATTGGATGAATATGCCCCAGTAGTGGGACAGTATCAGCCGGGGTCAATAAATTACATATAATAAAACTGTGCAAAGTAAATTTATTAGTTAATGAGGGAAACATAGCCTGACAAATATATCTACAACATTGTAGTAACACAAACTTACTGAATGTCGCAAAATTGAATAGGATAGAAGAATTTATGACTGGCGCTTGTACACCGAAGAAAAAATTCTTTAAAAAATCCAATCAAAACTTTGTCTACGTCACCACACTTTCTGATGGAAATTTTACCAAAAAATAGTCGTCTGTGGTTATTATAACTAGAAATCAATTTCCCCTGTCTTCATCATCAGAGAATTGTCCTTTAACATCGTCGTCGAAGACAAGTTTGATATTTTTGAATTTGAGGAATCGGAAGCTACACACTGCTTGATTATCTTTCCTTTCAGTTTTTTAGCTGCAAAAGCATTTCTTGTTGCTTTCTTAAACCCTATTTTCTGTTGTTTATTTTTTTCGATCTTCTTTTCGCGATTGGCTCTTGCAATATCCAGCTCTTTACTGTTTTTGTATGACTATTCTTCTGGCATAACTTGTAAAGTACGTATATATTATCTACATTCTCTGTATCTTCTGGCTCTATATGTGTTCTGCAAGGCTTGAACTTTCTAATTCTGGTACGTTACTCTTTTAATATTATACGACACCGACGCTCTACGTTCAGAGCTGAATGTGCCCTAAACAGTGTGTCTGAACCTGATAGGTATAACACTTTTTTAGGTTTGTAATATTAAAGAACAAATACAAATAATCTATTATAGCAATGCTACAGCAAATAGTTTTGTCAACAAGAATACAGCTTTGCCCAGATAGCACGTAACGTTTTTAAAACGTTAGTAAAAGGTTCTCTCAAGCGTTAGTAACGTTCCTGTTACGTTTGAAAAACGTCTTAATTGTCACAAAAATAAAACGTTGGGATATAACGTTATCGTTTCGAAAACCTTTTAGTTCAAACTTTTGAAAACGTATTTTAACGATGAAAGTTTTGAAAACATAATCACCTAAATAATATACTATTATTTTCTTGCCAGTACATCACTCTTACAAAGCCTCTGTTCTGAAAGTTACTATTCCATATTCCTAGTAGAATATACAGAATAAATTGTTACCCTTATAAGAACATATGTATGCCACATAAATAAAACAATTTGTATATATAAAATGTAATATATTTTCATTTTTAAAAAGAAATATGTAACAAAGAAACATGTAGCAATAACATATCTTCAGCTAATTAAATTAAAACCCCATATTAATATAACTATAACTCTTAATAATGTGTACAAAATTTTAACTTAGGTACCAGTCAAGTTGAGAATATAATTTTTGGAGGTCTCGGCAAGTTGTCTAGATCGTCATCACTTGTATCCGATTCAAATCTTAGTGGACGTTTTATTTGCCTTTTTGCATGTAATATATCTTCTTCGGTCTGTAAATCGGAAGTTTGCTCAGCTTTCTTCAGTTTTTTTGTAAACTTTTCCATAATCATCTAAAAAATTAATCTAACCTAAAATTATGCATACTTAGGTATACGTGTGTCTCACTCTAGACGGCACCACCCCAGTATTTTGTTAATATATTATCGATTTAAAACATTTTTTATTTCCAATCATATCTTTTACTAAACTGTAATTTTAAGGTGTTATTTTCCCGATCACAGTAAAACGCTAGTTTATTGCGATTTACCTAATATAAAGAGCAATACTGAAGAACTCATATAAGGGATTATTTTATTTAAAAAAATGTGTTAATAAAAGTTATTCAGAATCATTTAAATAAGTTAAATCCAAAATTTTATTTCATAGAATACAATACAACGCCAAAACGGTATAAAAGCAATGTCTACCGTAATGGCTACTTGACAATTTTACCGACGCAAAATAGAACTATTTTAAAAGTTGTTCTTTGATTATAGAGGTAAAATATTAATATTAATAAATTTACATATAATAAATAATATGTAAATTGCAACTAAAAAGAAGCATTTTATATCGCAGAGAGAAAAAATAGAAAACATATCGCAACTAATGTTACTACTACGTTACCTTATTAACCAATTGATAGGCAATAGATTTGTATAACTAATTATCAAACGTTATATTTACACCGCGAAAATAACGTTAACCAAACGCTAACTAGTAAATGTTACAGTAACGTTAAGTAAGTAACGTCTGGGAAACGTTATTTTAACGTCTAAGCGTTGGGTGTTATAATTAACCTTATTTTAACCATTAAAAAGCGTTTCAGTGCTACCTGGGGCGCATAGCCAAAAATACAATTTGGCAAAAACTTACCGTGTAGAACCAAAAGCAGTTAATAGCAGTTTATCAACACAGAAAGAGAAATCTTTGTTGTTGCTATTTTCAATCGTTTAACTCGCCAAATTCCAATTTCTTACATTTTAAATGGGGTGGCCAATTGCGCTCTGTAGCTGAATCTTTCCCCTACATATTTGTCAGTATATCCCAGTTTGTAAGAAGTATTAAATTTAGAGCATTTCTTGTATGAGGCTAGCCACATATAAATATTTAGTTATCAGCAATAGCAGAAATAAATAATTATATATTTTTAACTTCTGCTAAGAAATTGAAATCTGGAAAACGACTCGTCTTTGATATACTTTCCAATTTATTATGTGTTATTGTAAGTAATTATAGGAATTAAAAAAGGTGGTGGAGAGTCAAACAACGTCTATATAATAGCATGCCATTTCTTAGCAGCTAAATTATTTCGGATTTTAAAGATCTTATTTCCCAGAAATAGTTTTCATGCAAATTTTCTGGTACCACCTCCAACAAACCGGTCTGCTAGCAATACATTAACTTAAGTTATGTTAGCAATCCATAAACGTATTCCCAAAAAGTAGTAGCTGTGAGTACTAACTAAGTATACCTTATCATGTAAATGCACAATCATCAAAAGTAATAAACGGTATTGACTTTACGCAGATCTTATGCATATCTACTTCCTAAAAAGGTGGATTTAGGTATTTATTACTCAAATACAATTATATTTCTGATCTGATATACATTCATTGTATTCTGATTAATATAGTCGATCTGGCTACAGTTACTCATAAAACGTCCTTATACTGTACTTATCGAAATTTTAGTGTTTTAGTAACAGCTTCATCAGTAATTTCTAAACATTATCTAAAAGTCTTATTTGCGTAATTATCCATGTTTTCCAAAAACAACGATAGCTTCGAAGAGTAATATTGAAAAATACACCACAACACCGTTAAAATAGCTTAGTTACTGGGGATCTGCAATATCATGATGCAGTGTCACCGTTCCCTGGAATTCCTTCATTGTTTCAAAATAAAACAATTCCTAATGGCAACCTGTAAGCAATGCTTTTGAAGTCACGCTTGCGATGATGATGTTCACTACATTAGAAAAATTTAAAAGAACACAAGTGGATAATTTTTTAATCTTTTTTGGTCTGAAAATCTGTTCCGCTCCCAAATCCACTCACAGAAAGAAAATCTGAATTTATAATTTTATTATTTTAGAGTATGCAATCTGGAGCGTATTTAATATATTTATTCAATAGAAAGGACAGATTTTTAATGGGTAGTCGCCTTAAACTAAGTACAATACAGGTAATAAAGCTTAATTCATTTTTTAATTAGTAGCAATCATACTTACTTACATTCAAATTTGTTTATAGTGTACTAGTCGGTTACTATGGGTTTTGGAAAACATTCCTGAAGTTCGTGACGCCGCCAGCAAACATAATCTTTGCTTTGGTACCATCGATACTTGGCTAGTCCACAAACTGACAGGAGGGAGAAAATTTATAACTGAAGTGTCTAACGCTAGTTCAACAGCACTTTTCGATCCTTTCGTAATGGACTGGTCTAACGTTCCTACCACAATTATGAAAATTCCAAAACATATTTTTCCGCAAATTGTAAACAGTGACCACGATTTTGGTAAAACTATACCAGAGATATTTGGAGCACCGATTCGTATTGGAAGTGTCGTAAGTTTTGAATATTTTTACATTAATAAAGTAGTAATAATAAATACCTCCGAATGAGGTCGAACTTACCACCAGTATGTAACTGGTGGCCAACATTTTTGTTTTAATGTCTCTAGTTAAACACTCGGCCACAACACCTGTTCTACGGGCACAACGGTATTCTTCATAAATAAAAATTATTTCAAGTCTTTCTTGTAATGAGTAAACCATTGTACTAATTCAGTGGTCACTACACAACGAAGGCAAGTTTAAAACTAAATCTATAAAAAAAATTAATGTACAAGGCAAACACTACATTTGCAAAAAGAACCTGCAACGTTTTTTATCCAGTTTTTACGTCAGTGTTGACATTTGTACCTTTTTCAATTACAGAAATAATGTTAGTAATTTGTTGCTACTTTCAACAAGTATCAGTTTATCCAACAATCTAAAAGTTTTTTTTAACTTTAAAAGAGCATAACATTGAAAAAAAATCATCCGATTTAAAAAATAAAGCGCTAAAAGATTACTAATAACAAGACCTTTTCAAAGATGTATCACTCAATATCGCTTCCTGTTTTAACATTTCGATATGATTTTCACTTCCGGTTAGGGGTTGATATTACGGGGTCGCAGATACACGTAAAATTTGTCCCTCCGTAAATCTAAACTGACCTGCCTTTTTGTTAAATTCAATTCAGGGTATTTTAAAAGATATTCCGGGTGGCTAGTTTTGAAATGAAAATCCTGTATAATACAAAATAAAACAGTTGAAGAAATTCTGTTTACGTTAGAGAGGAATACGAGCACACAGTAAATGATAATTAATGTATAAAAATAACTTTATCCGACCCATCCCGATCTAAACAATGCTGATAACTCCTGACAGATACTTCAATACGCCTCCTATTAACTCCTTGTAACTAAACGAAGAAATAAGCCTAAACATTACAGCAGCACGATTGAGCACCAACCGAAGTTGGACCGGAGGTCTTTGCGAAACTACACCATCAAATAACATTCTATTTTAATAGTACAGTAATTGCGAAAACAAACACAAAATAGCAAACATCTACTTAAAAAAACTACTACAAATTGTTTAATATCCCCTCTTTAAACGTAAGCAAAAAAGGGAAAATTCCACGCCAAACGTAACATCTGTCTTTTTTAGCCTACTGAGCTTCAATGAGGCAAGATATCAAAGAACTTCTAACCACTTTTTTCTATAGCACGACAAAAATGTGGGGAACAGCTGTATTCCAACTGTTATATAATTGGCGAGTTAAACCATGTTAAACCATCGTTGAGCTGTACAATAAATTTCGCCATTACCATCGTATTTCAAATATAAGAATAGTCCGATAAATTTTGTTATCTACTTTTATACTGTAATATGCTATATTTTCCCGCGATGCCCATTATTTTCTTAACCCGCACCCCGGTCAGACAACCATGGTGTTCCCCTTGTTAGCCCAAATATTTCCTTCCATCAAATTCTAGCGTAATGTTAAGTATTTGCATTACATATACCTACATTAATAAGAACTTAGGAGGAGCTCGCGATTATTTTTGGTCCTTATCCTCCCAGCTCTCGCAAGCCAGAACCTTTTGATATTTAGTCGTAATACATAACAATCAGGATACACAGATAGAGGTATGCTCGTTTCAAAACCAGATATCGTCAAAGCCGCGCATGACGTCAGTGCGAAAGAAATAACATTTGAAATTTATTTCAACAAAGGTTAAATCGCTGGTTTTGTAGGCGGGATTTGTATTTTACAATGAATGCTTCGCAATGACGTATGCAGAAGATGCGCGTCGGCATACCTGTTTCTGTGTATCCTGATAACAAAGTTTATTATTATTATTAAATAGGTAAGAAGGATACACAGATACAGGTATGCCGACGCGCATCTTATGCATACGTCATTGGAAAGCATTACTTGATTACATACAAAACCAGCGATTTTAACCTCTCTTGAAATAAATTTCAAATATAATTGCTGCTTTGACGATATTTGGTTTTGAAACGAGCATACCTGTGTCTGTGTATCCTGGTAAAAGAACCGTTTCAAAAACGGAAATGATGATGATTTACGGAATTGATATCATTGTTATTATTACACACATTACATTTCTACAAAACACACAATGCTCATCAGTTATAGGGTAGTCTCAAGGAGAGCTCCTAACCAACTTCGACCGGCGCAAACATCATACCAGCTTGCTCGAGTTACACGTACACTCATGGAAATTAAGATTGGACAGTTTCCATATAACAAAGTATTAAAAGTGTGATATTTACTTTCCATGAGAGTACTTAAAAAGAAAAAACAACTACATACTTTGTTATTTTGTAATTCAATTCGACTAACAGTCGAATGGAATCAAATAGTATGCAAAACCCTTGCATACTATTTATATAATTTGGCTTTACAGCCACGAACGTTTTATAAAAATTAAAAACTGAAACTAACCTGAGACAGGTGTGTATTCAGAATTAAAACAAATAAGGTAAATGTATACATAAAATGGGTGACTTAAATAAAAACAAGAGGTGTTTATAATTACTTCCGGGCACGATTTCAAATAAAAAAGGTATTCAAAATAAAAAGTACAAAATTGATAACATTATATGTATATGTATTATATGACCTTTAGGTACTTATCTTTTAATCCCAGATATTTTTTCCACTTAGAGGTCAATAAAACACAATCGAGAAAAAAAAAGAATTTATTCCAAAGCCCAAATAAATTAAGTTTTCGTAATAATACTTGTTCAGATTGTATATTATTAAACGAATATTATATAAATTACAGGTGAAACTTGAATGTAATTGCAACTGATAGAATAATTTAAGTATTTCTAAGCGCTCCTTTTGAGACGTCGAAAATCCCCTTGGTCTTACCCTTTCTCCGCTTCTTTTTCATTTTCCTATTCAAAAATAATTCCTTAATGCAATACAGCACAAAATATTATTTTTCTATCTATTTCTACTATTATTATTATTATTACGAACCACCCATTTCAAAGTTGCATCTTCTCTCTGTGTGCTCTCTCTAATATCTTGGTGTCTACTATGTGAGAAGTTGTATTAAATTACCGATTTTATGTTTTCACTATATGTAAAAATGTACTGAACAATTCTAATGCGGATGCCATAGATTGCAGACCAACAAGCTTCGATGTTCGGCAGTTTTTGCTATCAACGTAAAGACTTGAAAATAACCATAGGAACTGGTAGCTTCATCAACATTAACACTGATTCTCAACCACTTGCCAGCGCGGACGGCACCTATCCGTTAGTAGGTTGGACATTAAAAAATATATCCACGTATCTAACAGAAGCATCCTGCAAAGACGCAGGTTCATTAATCCAATGGGCCTTGAATATGGGTAAGTTAATTAATTATTATATTTATAAAAAGTTGCTTAATCCAAAATGGTTATTATTGAAATTTCATATGTGAATATATAATATATTAAGTTTTATAATATCAACATGTTATACGAGTGGTGATAATAGGAATTATTATTTCGTTCAGATATTAGAACAGAAAAAGAAATACAATTGAGTTCATATTACATACAATACAGTTTTATACAGTTTAAATTAAATATTCACCTAAAGCGTTTCGATCAATATTAATTCATTTGTTAACATAGTAGTTGTCATCAACTCGAAGCCACAGAATGGTAAATTGAAGTTAATTTCCAATTGGCACACTCTCACATCCTCTTCCTCTTAACCTAATTTTTTACTTTTAAGTCATAATATTTTTATCAGACTTCTAAGTTTATAAATAAAGTCCTATAATTTTTTCTCTCTTAATATTTTTATGTTTCAAAAATGACTATAATAGTTGACAATAAATGATGGATATAACTTGGAAACTTAAACAGAAGCAGGTGTAGAGATGTGTATGATTAAAAAAGCTTGATTTATATGAATATCAAACCTGTGTTGTATTAAAATGAGTGTTGTTTCATATTTTTGTTTTGCCCTTGTTCTTAAGACTTTGAATACGGATTATTGACATTCAGATTAATGACTGTGCCGGTATACTGACAATTAACTGTAACCATACGAATATACAACTTTCTTATTCTATGATAAATTGAAATTTCAATATAACCATTGCAATACGAAATCGACATTTTTAATTTGTTAAACTCTTTCTATTTATATAGGTATTGCTACTGAAGTATCAAAGATATCAGCACAAGCTTACAGTGTAAAAGATTCTGATGGTGTGTTTTTTATACCAGCTTTTAGTGGCTTAGGGGTAAGATATTTTCAGATTGAAAGTTATCAAATATGAAGTAAATGTTGCAACTTCTGTGAAATATTTAATTCATAAATACACATTCATAAGACACTGTTTTCAAGCTATAATTACAGCAACTACAGTAAGTAGTAGTTTTTCCGCATAAGGTTTGGAAGTTAAAATATTCGAGCTTGTCTTATACATACATTTATACTTCGCTCAAACACTTAATACCACCAATATGTATTTGATTTCAAGAACTGTGGGCTTCTATAATACAGATAAATTGCGGTAACTCCAGAACCATAACTTTTAATTCGGGACACGTCTTTTGATAACGCGTGGGTCGTTATGATCAACTGAATACCAAATGAATAAAAATTTTACACGCTAACGCTTGAACAACATCTCTTCCTACAAAATATTTACAAAATCATAGTAAATTCCTGTCTAAAATTGACCTAATCTAAAGGTAGCCACACACGTAGCGATTTACTTGCGCAAGTTTAGACTTGCACAAATTCGAGTATTTTCGAAGTGACCACGGACTGCTCAAGTATGCTTGTACAAACATCATTTTTGTGAAAGCGAGCGTCCGGGTGTGTTGCTCGGTCGTGATAGTGTTTACTTTTTATTTGCCAAAGACATGTTTCCATAATATATTTATGTATGAATTGTTCCATAATCTCGCGAACTCCATGCTTCTCAGTTACCTCACTCATATTCGTGTGGAGCCGATCCCAAAACCTGCGTACTTGTAGGCGTGGCGAGTAGTACGCTACCGAAACATGCGCAATGCTGCCACACACTGCGGCACTGAGGAATCGAAAATTGGAACTGCTTTTAGAACTTGTGCAAATCAAAAATGTACGCAAGTATCTTCCAACACACGTTACAATATACTTGTGCAAGTCTAAAGTCTATACACATTAACACATGTTACGAACGGAGGACCTTTTAAAGGGCTGCAAACAAAACGGAACGGATATGGTGGCCATTCTTAATAAGATATTGCACTACTAATATGGAAGATTCAACTCTCCCAAATCGGAAATAGGTTACATGCTCCTTATATCGAGTCTTAATTATTGTTCTTTTAGTTGGTCCAATAACATTCCAATCACAATCCTTGCATGCAATATACATATAATATATTTCTCTCTCTCTCTTTTATCTCATTTCTTGTTTGTCCTGGGCGTTGCCTAAAAGATTTTTTAATGTGATATTAGTTATATAACCACACATTCAGTTTATATTGTTGAAAAATGCCTTTCTGATAAGGTGAAACGGTAACTTAATTTTTTTATCAAGGTTTAGAGTTGACACTAAAGTTGTGGCATTTCTAACGTGCCATCTATATTCATAGCGTACAATCGACATCAGTATAGCAGGGAAACAATTATAAAATGCCCTTTCTCAGCAAACTCTAATTCTTTCTGAAATCTCAGTTTATTTAACAGGAACTTAACTAATCTGTTGACTAAAAAAATAATTGCAGACATTTTATGTTGATTGCAATGGTTGTAATCACCTACAATCATCAACGAAACTATTTCTAAAGACGTCGATTTCTAATATGTTTTGCGCATTTCTAATAACTAGAGTATCTAAAAAAAAGAATCTCGTTGTTCACTTCTTGTTCTGCCGTAAACTTAATTTTTTAGCATTCGCGTATTCGAAAAACGTGTCCGGAACTAATTGAAACTTGTGGTGTTTGGAGTCACCGGGGTTTACCAGTACAATTATATGTAATTAATGTTATGTTGCAATTCCATTTCGATTATCATTTTTTATTACGATGTATAGTTAGTAAATTATAAATTACTTCACATGTTAAATTCCAAAAATGTATACTAAGACATGATAGATAACTAAATTGGTAGCACCGATCAATGCAAACTAAATTGCATTTCATGTAACCTCCGTACATATGTACTTATATGCATTATCTAATCATTATGTGAGATTATTAATAATTATATTATCTGTGTTTTACATCACAGTATAATAACGACAAGTATGACTACTAATATCAGACTGAAATCCACTCAAGGACTACGGGTATAAAAACAAAACAGCGACGGGAAAGTTATTATAAAACCAAAGTTATTGCATGACAACTGGTTATATAATAAAATAATGATGTTTAACATTAACTTTTACTGAATTTATTAATAATAACTAAGGAACACATCATCTACAGGCAAAAATAGGATACTACCACTTAAAGTCAATAAAGATGGACAGTTTATTATACGCAAACGACATTGTCCTAATAGCGGATTCACATGCAAAAATGAAGGGACTAGTAAGAGTATGGAAAGAAGAGATAGAAAAGATGGGAATGATTATAAACGGGTAGAAAACAAAAATGATGATAATAAATAACAAACATACCGATAAGAGAAGAGATATAGAAATAAACGAATACACGGTTAAAGTAGTAACGGCAAAATAGAAGCAGACGTAGCACACAGGATAAATATGACAAAAAATATCTATTATGCAATTAAGCAACAAAGAAATAGACAAACAAGTAAAAGAGTGTATAACACAATAGCAAGGCCCACATTAAGGTATGCAAGCGAAACATGGACAACAGCTCAGACACACGAAAGTAAAATCAATGCGACGGAAATTACGTTCTTAAGAAAAATCGAGGGAAAGACTAGACATCACAGAATACCGAACGTAAATATAAGACACTCGCTAAAGCAAGAGAGAATAGGGAAATTTATCGAAAGGAAGAAGATGGCTCGAACATTTAGTAAGAAAGGAAGAAAATGCAATATTAAAAAAGATAACAGAATCATCGGGAATACAGAGGAAGAAAAGAGCACGTCCCAGGAAAAAATGGATACAGAGGATAGAAGAGATTGGGAACGCTAGAGGCATGACTATGACCGAGATGAGAAAACTAGCAAGGAACGGCAAGGCATGAAGGCATAAGAGAAGAAGAAGAAGAATTTATTAATTTTAATTATACAGAACAACAAATTTTCCCTTTTTTATTTTTCTTTATGAATTATATACAAACTTATTTTGTTTTATATTCCTAAACATTATTATAAATAAAAACAAATTTCTTCTATCACGTCTGGTATTATAAACAAATGAAATTCATATTGATCATACAATACTAACACTAACTAAGGATATGCTATTCTGGGACGTATTTAAAAAGTCTTTCTTTTCACTTTTCTTTTATATTGGGATGAAGAACATTCCGAAATTAAAGTTCAACAGTACTCAGCAAGCATCTCGCTATTCCACTTGCCCTGATAGCGTTTTTCAATAGGTAGTGGAAATATCCTGATGAAATATTTCCCCATGCTCATCACTAACATCGCCAAGATTCGAGGGAAAGAAGTTCAGGTGCGAATGCAAGAAATGTATTTTAGGACTCATATTACAGCCTAATGCATGGTAACTTCTAAGAAGTTCACTAACAATTTCGTCGCAGATTTTTTATTTCTTAAGAAATTCTCTGTCACACTTTTAAATGCATCCCAAGCAGTACGTTCTAAATCGCTCAAGAGGCTTGGTACTGGCAAAGCTTCCGAATGAGGAACTGGGCGAGTGGCAGAAGGTAAATTAGGATAGGTTATTTTATCCTTATTTTTACTGGAAAACCCGAAGGTCTTTGTACAGCAAAACTAGCAATGATCCTTTTGTTCTCGCCAAATCATAGGACTACCAAATGGCATAGCTATGCTCTTACCTTTTACCCAGCTCCTCAAAGTGCCAGCACATCGTGCATAGACATTGTGAGGGGTCCACAACTTGTCTTGATTTGTAATTTTTAATTTAAAATAAAGGTTATACGATTTTTCTATTAAAGGTGTAATGTTTCGTCTATGCTGTTGAACGGTGAATTCTCCACATACATAACAAAAATTGTTAGGATTGTTTACACACATACGGGGCATCGCGAATTCAAAAAACGTTTAACTAATGTTACTACATACATTGAGTCAATTTCAGTCGAATAACATGTCTGTAGGGTCTTATATAAACTCACATATACAGATCTATTAATTCCTTGATTTGATTGGTTCTAGAGAAGAAAAGGGAGCGGTTTAACGACTATGACGCACAAATGAAGCCACAGAACATGTTAAATCCTGTTCAGACATACCCGTTAGCATGATAATAACTTGATAGTTTCTTTTAACTTACTAATAAAAAAATATATTTAGACATGTAGTACATTTAATACATACATACATATACAGGGTGTCCGCGATATACAAAGCATGCTTTTAAGGGATGATAGCTACAACGATTTAGAAACAAAAACATATAATACACCTTGGGTCTATCTGTAAGCGTAAATGAGAAAAAAAATTATTTCTCATATCACACACTTCGACGCATACTGTACAGCGCCAGCTGATTAGTACCCAACGATTACAGGCGTGTGTTCTTGCAAATGGGCAAACACATCGAGCCTTTCCTGTAATACATTTTCCCCTGTCTCTCAAAAACGTCTTTTTAGGACCAGCAATTTATCACAAATAAAAGAAAAGAACTAAATTTTGTAGTAGCCTTTGCGAAAGAGCTTAAAGCGCCATAACATAATTGCACTATTATTAGATATACAACTTAAATTTTCATTTACCGATCGAAAGCTGCTATTAAACACGCCCTTTTTACTCTAACTTCAACATAACATCGATTTTATTATCATAACATTATTAAAAAAAAACTCAAAGATATGTACCTCTTTCCTATTGATCGGATATTTTTAAAACGTATGGCCATTGACTTCGTACGATACAATGGTCGAATGTAGTTCAAGGTCGTATTAACATATGATATTTGGCTGCATCTGCCGCTTGTATTGCAAACGTGTACAGTATGGGGTAAGAGAAATGACACCACGCTTCAATTTCAAAGTATTAAATAATTCGTTTTCATCGTTGATTTCAGTTATTTTCAACTCTAAATTTTTGATATGGTTTTTTGGTTATTTAAGAAGCCATATGGATGAGTTTTCTTGTACAGTTTGACCAAATAAGATTTTTTAGAAATAATTTTTTTTCTCGTTTACGCTTACAGATAGACCCAAGGTGTATTATATGTTTTTGTTTCTAAATCGTTGTAGCTATCATCCCTTAAAAGGATGTTTTTTATATCGCGGACACCCTGTATGTATAAAAAAACATCTCAGAAACCTGACGTGATAGCCAATTTTTGAAAATATTTTCAGAATTACAATGAAAAAGTCCATAACGTACACCTGTCAGAGTGTAAGAAAAAAAACTTGTTGACCAGTGATTATTACTGTATTCATAATAATATAATACTTATTGGCATCCACAGAACGAAAATGGAGAAGCGTACATAATGTTTAGAAATTCATATAATGAAACGCAAAGAGAGCGATGAACGAGAACGACAAGCTAGTGAAATAACTCTCCCGAGATGTAGGTAAAAAAAATACATAAATACACAATACAACAATTGTGTGATATACGTATTTTACTATTTTGTTTAATGCTAATTTAATAGCCTGATCAACTAAACTATTAACTACGCTTTTTTTAAATTTTACATAAAGGTCATAAAAATACTCGTAAGTACTCGGTTTACCCAAAGCTGCTTGTTTCCGTAAAGATGTTCCTCCCAATTCGGCTCTCGGCTGCATTGATTCAGAAACAGAATTCGATCTTAGCTACCTGGGTTCAGTATCTACTATAGAGAATAAGTTGATCGGCGGTGAATGCTTCGCCGTTTACGTACAATTTATTTGCTTTTATGAAAGCATTCAGAAGCTTAGAGCGATCCTCAAGCAGATATTTTCGCAGGATTCTATTTCTCTGGCGGTCTTCGTAGATCAGCAACGACAATCTTGGTTTCCTTCAGTTGTTGAACGTTCTTAAGGACTTTCTTTTTAAGATACGATATAAATTTGACTATAATTTGTTTATTAGCTTGCTTACCAATGGCATATACATATATTATTAATATCAGTAGCGCTGAAATCGACGTTCAAATAACTCTTCAATGTTTTTATTGTAGTACCCAAAATAGTATCTCTTGCACTCTCCAACCTAAATATAATTATGTTGTTTCTCCTTAAAGATCTTTCAGCACTTATACATCTTTCTTTCAACCCACTAATTGTTTTTTCAGTGTATATACCCCTTCAGTATTCAAAATACTTTTAAAGGTCAGTAATTTCAGACCTCAAAGTATTCGTCTGTTGATTTATTATTTTTATAATCGCTTTCGAAATTTTATTGTGATCAACATCGTCCTGTATACCTATTACAATCTTGACGAATATCTATGTAGGTATAATTACATATGTATATCCCAAATAAGAAATACAAAAAAAGGGGGAAAACTGCAGTATTTCCTGTACACGTGTGATTTGTCGCAGATAGAAATATAAATAATGTAAGGTTTTGACAATTAGAAATCATCCAAAACTTGATATTTACGAGGATCGGATAGATCTTGATGCTACAAACACACACTTCTTCTTCAGTGAAAACTGCTCCCAATGCCACAAACTTTAATTTAATATCGCGCACTTCTACGACCTCGCGCTCGTATCCACTATCACTACTCCTGATGTGTCGTCATGATGACGTCCTTATCGCGTGTGTATTGACGTTAATTACTGAAAATTATACTTTTAAATTTTTTAAATACATGTAATTATTGTAATTTATTGTCATAAACCAAATGTGTTCCAAAAAAATGTAAAGAACTAGAGATACATTTTATAAGCAAGCAACAATACTCTATTGCAAAATAGTTCACTGCAATTTTATGCTAAATCAGAGTCAAGCTGATATTTTACGGCTTATGCCTATATAAGGATCTTTTATCTTAGAAGAGTATATACATATACCTATGTACAGGTATATTCGCGTAGCCCCGACATATATTAACGTTAGACTTGTTGCACTTAGAAGCATACTTCTGTTTTCTCTTACGTTCCATATTCTGTGTTCGTCAACTTACTCAAGCTCATCACTGAAATGCCGAATATGCAAGAGCTAATTTCATCGAAGTTCACTGTCGATCTTATTTCAATAATAGTGCGGGAGCTATACGGGACCATTTTCATAAGTAGTAATATAGGTATAGTCGTTTTCACGATAAATGAAGGCTATTAAGAAGGATTAGGGTACTCCCTAATTGTAAGCAATTATAAACTCTACGGGAGGTCTATTAGCGCGATTTTAAGTATTTGTATATATGGGCCGTACTTTCTAGGACTTGAATACTACCTATTTACATAAGTATGCTTATAGAGAAAAGTAAAGTAAATTTTAATAGCAGGATTCTTATATCCCTTAATATATTGAAAGTAAATATATGATATCATTTCATGTTAAACGTGTACACCATTTGTTGGACGATGTATCTAAACCTTCTATCTTCAATAAACTATTTTTTTGCTATTCAGATTTCTATTATTGTCATAATTGGTTCAAAATGGATTATTAGAAAATGTCAAAATATGCAATTTGTACTTTCCTATTAGCGAAAAATTGTACATAGGTATAAGAAGTTAATGTATGTATGTGGTTTGAAAAGAATCACACAATTAAAACTTATTTGTATATATATTTTCTTAATAATAATGTAATATTAAAGTGATCTTCAAAATATATTAAGTACGGCCCATTTATTTATCCTCATTATAAATACGACTGTCATAGCGTCCATAACTGTTTGTAATTATGGTGTACCCTAATCCTTCTTAATAGCCTTCATTTATCGTGAAAACGACTATAGGTACATAGTAGGATATGATTTTAATAATAGTTTATATATTGCTTAATGATAAACCGAGCGTCAGACCGCGCGATCTCGGTAAGTCAAGTAGTAGGAGGCTGACGAAGTTGTCGAAAAAATTTTTCAAAATAGTAGCAGTATACACCCTACAAATTATCACATTACTTATTTATGATGTAAATTTAAGAAAAATAATCGTCCGACGTCGATATGCCGGTAAAATAGTCGTCAGGGGTGCTATTCTCGACCCTTCGCAAAGTATGAAATCTCTCTCGATCGCTCGCAAACACGCGTCACGTTGCGGAACCTATATTCTAATGCCTTCGCTTCGATTCGGAGTTCGCAAAATATCGTTCGTCTCGAAGCGAGCGGGTTTCTGTCGCGTTGAAGGTATATAAATATAGGGTTGTTTTGTCTGATTGTTACGTTCGCT
The DNA here is from genome assembly GCA_004785975.1 of Popillia japonica. Lineage (NCBI taxonomy): Eukaryota > Metazoa > Arthropoda > Insecta > Coleoptera > Scarabaeidae > Popillia > Popillia japonica. The sequence continues at coordinate 32,277 of SMLS01074412.1, forward strand.
TGTCAAATAAGGGTGAAAAACGGTGAACACACTAGAAGATTTAGAAAAAGCACAAGACAATGTTGTAGTCACAAA
>ML219531.1:8604-20382 GCA_004785975.1 Popillia japonica
TAGGATCAATTGGAAGTAGCCGACAGCTTGGCGCAAACTGAAATCTAAGTGTAAACAATTATTAAGTCACACTCTTAAAACTATTTTTAATTTTTTTTTATTTATTTTCACGTCACGTTTCACTTGCAAACGATGTAATGATATACCAGCTACTGTAGTAATGTGGAATTCGTTTAAGTAAACGCTAATATTTACATAAACCTTGAACTGTAATAATTACAGCAATGAAAGAATATACAGTTTACGTGTAGTAATGTTAGAAACTCGTTTCAATTTAATTTTGCGGCAATTTATTTAAAAATGTACAATTATAATTTTTGTGGAGCTGCAGCAGGTATTCTGTGTAAACCCACACACAATTCCTAGAAGAGATATCTAGAAGCGACGAATTATTTCAACCTGTTTCTTGTGGAATGTTAGACGTTTTTGGTACAATGAATTGTTTTTTTTACGATAAAAGTAGGTGTTAATGATAATTGATGGGATTTCTCCTTATGTTAATTTGTTTAGATTCCGTGTCGGATGCAACTGTAATATCGTAAACAAAAATAATTGGCAGTTTGGGCGTAATCGTATTGCGGAGGAAACATGATAGTATTGTTACGACATCCTGAACTATGATATAAAAATAAATTGGTGCATTTGATGATTGCATTTTATTTTCTATTTATGTGTAGTTAAAGAGGTGTCTTTTAGATGTTTAAAAATTTTTTATTTAATCGACAGACAAATTACATACATGATTATCAGTATGATCTTTACTATTATCCTCATTCTAATTTCCATGTTTATTTGCAAGCTTGAGATCGTATGAGGGTTGGATCCAGTGATCCAGACGAAAATCTTTCACAAATTTGTCAAAATCATGTTCTCAGGCCGAAGCCCAACCTCAATCCCATTAATGAGCAAAATAGCCTTAATTGGCCTGTCGTTGTGATTTTAGCAAATTATTTTAGTTTATAATTATGTCAACAGATTGACCATCAGTATCGCATCAAAAATAGTTTAAATCTATTTGCCAATGTACCTAATTGGGGTTGTTTACTATTCATTGTAACCCAAACAAAGTTGTCAAAAATTTTTCTGAATATTTTGGTATGTTCAGCCAGTCAAATTCGCTGTCAATAAAGGTTACCTTGATGTCTAACGAAATTTTGAATAATTTCTAATAATACATATGGTAAATCAATCTTTAAAATTTTGGAGGAGATGCAATGTGATTATTGACAATTTATGTGACAGTTCAGAGGTGTAACTGCTCTGTTAAAATCAGATGGCAATCCGTTGGCTGGTGTTTATTGTTAATATTGATTGAGACTCCCTATTTTTGCCCTAAATGCAGCTTTTGCCTATTTGGACATAGTTGCTACAAATTTTCCGGAGAAATAGCCACTCATTCCCGCAAAGTTCGTTCATTGAATGGCAGTTTTGATGTCGGCTCGTGTTGTCCAATCCTTTCCTTTAGAATATGGCACCAATTTTCAAAGACAGAAAGGTCTGGTAACGATTCTGGGACCTGTTCTAACATATTGATGCACTTGACATAATCCATGCGCTCCTCGCACTCGTAATATGTCTTAAATACCATCTGACGTCATAGCCTCCAAAACCATAATGGTTCCTAATAGCTAATTGTTCTTGTGACTTTTACCTGAGATAATCCTTGATTGTACAATAAAACAATTTGATCCCTTAAGGCCTCAGATTTTTGGTGTCTCTGTGGCATAATTTCACTTCTTGTTATTAGATAATAGCGCAGATATATAACACAAATTTATGAAATAAATATAAACTGTCTGACAAAATAAAGTTATTATCTTTATGCATCTGACTAATTTAGATATTCAAACTGCACCCTGTATTCTTTCCTTGCAAGAAGCAATTTAAACTAATGTATTAAGAGCTAATACAGTTTTCTTATAAAGTGTTAATAATATTTCGATATATCCAATTTATTGACATAATGCTGTTGCAATTGGTGCTCAACAAAATGGTTCTCAATTTATCATAGATAGATTGTCAATCAACGCTGTCACATTGACAGATAATGTTTGCGTTACAGTGACCACCAAAATTTAAAGACATGATGTAAATTTATTCAATATTCTCGTTCCATTTCAGTAGATTTAGCATATTTTGCATTTATTGTAATTCAATTCAATTTTAGCCATTAAAGTCACCACAAAGTATGATTAGATTGTCAGAGATTTTAAGAGATTAATTTTGATCACTTGATAAGACCCACACCAAGAAATTGTCAAATTTTTTTAAATATTGACGTTAGAGTCTCGTAAAGCTAATTGCAGATTCTACAGGGATTGAGGATCAACATTTGTTAAAATCCTGACTACCAATTTTTCTCAGCAGCTGTTTCGTTCTTTGTAAAAGAAAGTTATTAGCTTGAACTTTGATTGGAACTCCTACCTTTCCACCCAGCAGACACAAACAGTGATGGTCGTAGTTTCAAAGTTCTTATTGGAGATGACTATAATTTGTGTTACTCTTAAATCAGAACGTATAGGAAATGAGCTAGCTTCGATTTTTGTGTTCCTGATTTACAGAATCTCTAATTTATAATATACCTACGCTTAAGACTGTCTCGATGCTCCAGCTAGCAATTTTGACATGTTGTAGGTTCTAATTTACACTAAAATTTATGGTTTACGTTTAATGTGCTAATTTTTGAGCAAGTGATTTTGACACATTTGTATTACACCTGTCAAAATCGCTGAAGCACAATCTTAAACAACGGAAACACATTAAAAAATCACCACAAACACAAATACAATAATTCGAAATCATAAAATCATTCTAACAATACCAATTCGCCGAGATCAAAGAAACTTTCGAACCCAAAAACAAAAAAGAAACTGGTGAGATATTCTCGATACACATAAGCTCGTTTCACCATCATACACACACATACACAACCTTTAATAGCTACTTCGGATGATTGCCCTTCCGGTTCCCCCTTAATAAATATAATTAGACGACAATATGACGATGTGATTCAGCCTGGTGTGTGTTAACGTATTTGTTTTCTTTTTGTTTCAGATGCTTCGGTTACGATTAAGAAAAAGCTCAACGCACGCAAGCAAAGCATTATTTTACATTACACGTAGATGTATAGTTAGTGATGAGATGTAAAGTTCATTCCTTTCGGGCCCATCTACCACACTGTTTTCACTAACAATAAAAAGGACTGCTTATATTAATTTAATTTTTCTTAAAGCTATGTTTTCAAATTTAGTTAGTTTTATATTTATATTGCAATGGACGGCGGTTCATTTACTGCAGGGACCGAATGTTTGCACGAAACAGGAAATGTAAGTATGTTTTTTATAATGTTTGTTTCGAATGACTGTATTAAAACAGATGATATTTGCAATTGGGTTAATTTTTTTCCTAGCTATTATGTATGGTGATTCATATAACGCGTTCATACAACTTGATTAATGTTAGTAGCGCAGTAATCCAAATTATAAATGCGCTATGTTTGAACCAACATTTTTGAAAACTAAACATGTAAGACAAACTAAATCTTCAAGGTTTTTAATCGTGAATCATCATCATGTTTACATATGAAATGAAACAAAGAACAAGTTAATGTCAATGTATCTAGTACTTAACGTATCTTTAGATAGTAGTCGGTTTATTTGATTTGTGTCTAAGAGATTATTGCTCTTTGTTTTGACGCATTAATTTTTAATAATTAAAGATACATTTAAAACAATACGTGTTTCTGCTAATTTTCAACCGCTTACAATGATCAAAAGCTTTAAACATACAAAATAAACCGCAATAAAACCAAACTATATATTAAAGAAGGAAAATTTTTGATGTTTGTAAACCTTTGTTTGTGTTTTAATATTTGATATTTTATACGTGACATGCGGATGTGTGTATATCGTGTAATTTCATCATATAGCCGGTTTTATAACCACATGTTTACCGCGAAATACAGACATATTAAAGTATTATGTAGGTTGTACATGTTGTCTTGAATATTAGCCAATCAAGTTTTGTATGAATGTACCGAGCGACCGAAAAAAATACATATAATTAGAGTGTATTGTGAAATGTTAATGTTTTGAAAAGATACTGAGCTGCATATGTAAGCTTCTTCCAGTAGATTATCCAAGATGAAAGAAATTTTGCCAATGCTTCCAAAACAACAAGGATATTCTTAATCAGATCAGACTTGGTTTCATCTTTCTAGATACGTAAATTCACAGAATATGAGGTTGTGGTCATCAGAAATCCCTAATTTTTTTTGTTGAAGAACCATTACACCTCCGCCTCCCTCCTCCCCAAAGAAGTTGTGTTTTTGTTGGAATATGGTGAAGAGGATTGCAAAGAAGACTTACTAACTGGGTATTTCCCTATCTAAGCACACGACCAGAGAAACACTTGAACATCTTCGAGAATTTTTCGATGCAAAACAATTTAGAGACTATCGGTCCTGTACCTCGGTATAAGACTTGACTCCCGACTGACGATGCTCCTTCATAAAAACAAAACTATCGGAAGGTATACAATAGGCAGAAACATACTTATTCCATGTTTGTGCTCAAGGAGGAGAATTAATTAGATTAAAAATGTTAATACATATATACCACTTTCTTGAGGCCCATAATTTCGTATGGTGCTCTGCGGATGGTAGCCAAGAGCCATTTTAAAAAGTTGGAAACGCAACAGAAAAGAAATCTGCAAATAATTACTGCCGCCCCCTTCTGGTTCGTCCGCAGTTAACAGCTTCGCGACGATCTGGGGGTGCCTTCGTCAAAACATGGTCATAGACCTTCCCATAAAGTCACTTGAACGATCTGCAAATGTTCCAATGGTCTCCAATGGTCAGGATTAGGAGACCCTTAGCGTTATTACAAGACAACTGAGTCTATTCATACCTGATCACCAGCCTGACAGTGCAGTGGGATACCAAATCTAACCACTTTACCAAATCGGACCTGGCAGAGGCCCAACCCAAGAGACAAAAAAGCTTTAAATCCTCGGTTCTTCGGCCTTAGAAAGTGCATTGTCGAACACAGAGAGTGCTGTTTCCAATAAGAACTAAGCTTATACAGCCAGGTTCCCTTACATATCACTTTATACTGCTTATCCAAAAGGGTCTTGACTAGCTATTAAATTCCTCTGACTGCACCATATTGAAATCTAAACTTTTAAATCAACCTGTGAAAAATCCTAATAGAAAAAGATCTAATTTAAATCCAATTAGTGGAAAATACGTTCTTGACAGGTCAAGTGTTTTGCTAAAAAAATTTAGAATGTTAGCTTTTTTTCTTTCACACTTACAACTCTGATTAAATAGGTTTCCTGACAGAAATTTTGACTCAAAGACACGTCATGAAAAATCAAAGTTCTTTTGGCACAATTTAGACTGCTCCTAATTTGTATTTGCCCAATATATACACAATTCGGCTATTAAACTCAGATGAGGATGATTTTTGAAACAAACCTCGCATGCATCATTGAATTAAAGATTGTCGTTTTAAGATTTAAGATTTTAAAAATATTTCCACGTCATCTAAACCAATCTGCAAGAAACTCATAACGTGTTCCGCAATAATTAACATAAACAGAACTACGTACGTAGAACATAGGTAGCGATAATTTTTGGTTCACTTTCACTATCCTTGCGTAAGTTTACCATGATATTATCTCAATGACATTTACGCAAAATATCACCGTTTAAACCAGGCAAAAAATATTTTATCAAATTTAAATTGATACTCATTCATGATGGTCATTTTGACATAATTTTCCACAGATATACGATAACGGTAACAGTATCCGAGAAACAACCGTACCAGGTTAGAGAATACGTATGGTGCTTGAGTGTACCGCCTCGTTGTTCCAAATACACCATCAAGTACAAAATCGTGAATAAAGCCCAGACGCTGTTCAAATCAAGACCGGTCGAGCAATGCTGCGATGGCTACGCCAAAATCGACGAGGATAGATGCATTCCAGTATGTCGAGAAGAATGCCTGCACGGGACTTGTATTGCCCCAGATGTCTGCCAATGCACGGAAGGCTTCGGCGGACCAAGATGCCATATTAGTAAGTTTTTATCAGAGATCCTAAAATTATGAATGAGACAGATAAATGAGATTATTTTTTCAGACTGTCCACCCGGATTGTACGGTGTCGATTGCCAACATGAATGTATGTGTCAAAATAACGCGACGTGTGAACCGTACGAAGGTAAATGCCGGTGCGCTAGAGGTTACAAAGGTGACTATTGCGAAGAGAAATGCGATTCGGATTCTTACGGGCAAGACTGCATGGAGACTTGCCGGTGTATTAACGGCGACTGCGATCATGTTTCCGGGGAATGCCATTGCCACGCTGGATGGGTCGGACCATTGTAAATCTTCTATTATTATCGCTTTGGTAGGAACCCCTATAAGTGTTGTTGTCATTGCAGGTGTGACGATCAGTGCCCGACGGGGACTCACGGGATCGAATGCCAAAACCAATGCCGTTGCCAAAACGGGGGTACTTGCGATCCCGTCACCGGAAAATGCTTCTGCGAACCCGGCTGGACCGGCAGCGTCTGTGCCAATCGTTGCCCATTCGGATACTGGGGAGAAGATTGTAAAAACGTGTGTGACTGCTATAATGGTGCTGCTTGCGATCATATCAGCGGAGAATGTAGATGTTTGCCTGGATTTATTGGTGATAGAGTAAGATAGATTAGATATTCGTTCAAATTTGTTTATGCAAAGAGTGGAATTTTAGTGCTTGACGGCATGTTCAGAAAATACCTGGGGGTTGAATTGCAGCGAATCATGCACTTGCCAAAACGGGGCGAAATGCTCCAACGTCAATGGTAAATGTACCTGCGCGGACGGTTGGAAAGGAGATAATTGCACGGTGAGGATCTGCCCGGATAAATTTTGGGGACCGCAATGCAATAATGGATGTATTTGTAGCGAAGAACATACTGAATCGTAAGTTCCTGCCATTTCCGTATAAAGCATCAGTAGTTATAATTGTATTCATTTATGTTTAGGTGCCATCCTTGGACGGGAAAATGCGAATGCAAACCAGGTTGGACAACTGAGGACTGTTCCCGCCAGTGCTCTCTGCTGACGTTCGGAAAAGAGTGCCGAGGAAGCTGCAATTGTAAAAATAATGCTCAATGTTCAGCGGTTGATGGAGCCTGTTTGTGCGCACCCGGCTTTAAAGGCGAAGATTGCAGCGAAACTTGCCCGTTAGGAACTTTCGGAGAAGATTGTGCAAATAAGTGCAATTGTAAGTATTTTTTACGTTAAATGTTTGTTGAACTTTTTGGTTCATCCTCGTATATTTTAAGTAAATATTTCAAAGATAAGTACTTAGAATTTTAGTATGTACTGTTATTTGTTTGCACGTGAGATTCCTTCACTGTTTATTTCCACATAAAACAATTAAAATATTCTTCCTTGAAAACGACGTTGTAGAGGTCGCAATAGTGTCACATGTTTATTGGCAACGGTAAACAAAAATATGACATTAAAGCGTTAATATGAACGAAAAAGTTTGCTAATCTAATCATTGAATTGAATTGACGTAAATTACGCTGTGTAGGTGTTACAAATTTCTTCGCTTACAATTCGATAAATAAATTATCCAGTTCTTAATGACACAACTCTAACCAAAATGGTAAACGTAGTTTAAAACTCGTAATGCAATTATTGAAGAAGGTACATTGGATAAATAGGAAGGAGCATCCACTGTAGAATCAAGGAATATCGGTGAGATATACAGGGTGTTTGGTCAAAGATCGCAAGGATTTTAAGGATAGATATGTACTTCATAATATTGGAAATATAATGACAGAAAGCTTTTTAGTAAAAAAAAATGATGAAGGAAATATTTGTAGGACGAACTTCAACTCAATTCAAATGCGAAGAGCGTAAAGCCTGCTTTGTTTGTGTATTGCATCGGTATGTATTGCTTATATTGCGGTGAAAATAATTTCTTTGACCAAACATCCTGTATATGAAATGTCAGAAGAAAATTTGTACAAAAAGTTGGTGAACTTAATCGTGCTCATGATTCTGTTAGCAAATCTTCAACATCTGTCTCAAATTTCCGTGCAAATATGCTGGTAAGATCCTATTTTCACATGTATGCAAAATCATTTTTGGCCATAAGAACATTGTATCAAAATTAAAGAGAAACGCAAAAATTGTAGAGCTTGTAAACATGATCGAGTCTGCGTTCTTCAAGAGGGATATGGATATTCAAAACATGAAGCTGTTGAATCTGCATCTCCTGCTTTGTTTACTTGCTCAAAACAATTAATCTTTCAGTTGCCATCGAAATTTTGATGCTAATGTTAGAAGGATCCACTTCTTGTAACTTTAAACAAGCAAAGTAACAATACTCAAAATATTGGTAGCCTCATTTCACGAGAAATGTGGCTTCTAAATCTTGAACAGTTGTTCACTGCTCCAGCAGAGTCCACCAGAATCTCTCAGTCTCCCCCTGTATCCTTCACAGCCCCCCAAACTCCTCGACAGTTCCCCAAAGTCCTCAATAGTTTCCCCATAGCTCCCTCAGTTTCACAGAATTCCCCCAAATCTCCCCCACCGTCCTGTATTCCCCAGAATTCCCTACAGTCCCCCAGAATCCCCACACAGTTTCACAGAGTCTCCCTGTGATACTCCTGTATTCTCTAGAATCTCCTACAGTTCCCCACACTCACTCAGGCTCCTTCACGGTTTCACATAGTCCTCTTGAGTCCCCAGTCTTCCCTTATGGCACTTTTGTATTCCTCAGAATCCTCTACAATTTATCACAGTCCCCTACAATTCCCCACAGTACCAGAGTCTCCCACAACTTGTCGGACTCTTCTACAATCTTCCACAGTTCCCCACAGTCTTCCAGAGATTTTGCAAATAATGGAAACAAGATTAGAGGGATAGAGTTGAATAGGAATTTTGAAAAATTACTATTTTTCTAGTATTGGTATCAATGTGGTCTCCTTTTGTTTCAGGTAAAAATGGTGCAACATGCTCTACAGAAACTGGCCAATGTCACTGCAGTCCCGGATGGGTAGGCCAAAATTGCGACCGTCCATGCAGTGGCCAATTTTACGGTGCGAATTGTCAACAAACTTGTAACTGTAAGAATGGTGCCGCTTGTAACCCACAGAATGGTTAGGATAACTTCTATTCGCTTTTTTAACCGCAAAGAAAAAAAAACGCATCTCTATTGTTCTTCTTTTCTTAAAAAAAAAAAAGAATAAATAATTTTACGCACGGCTTAACTTACCCTTCACTCACTTAGAGCTCCTTTTATTTATTATTTTATATTCCAATTTTGTGCCGTCTTTTTTTCCCTCGAAAATAATTTAAATGTATTCCTCATGCATGTGTGTCGTACTATTGTGTTGTTGATAGGTACCTGCACTTGTGGTCCCGGCTTCAAGGGAGAATATTGCGAGGACAAGTGTGAACTGGGTTATTTTGGTCACAATTGCACACAGGTTTGTCAATGCGTGAACGGACACCATTTAGGATGCGATGCTGTTTCAGGCAAATGTATATGCAAACCTGAATGGAAAGGTACAGAAATTCATGCACATCTACGCGAATTAAATCTCGGTTAAGATAAAATTTAATCAAACAGAATGTTATGGAATTTATTTATGGGATATTCGGTTTGGTGGTTTCGGATTTTGGTTTTCAAATTGGGAAAAACGTTTTGCTTAGTTGTTTGATTAATAAGACTCATCAATGATCACCTGATCTTTTAAATCTAGATGATGGATCAATGAAAGTCTTATTGATCATACCTTCATACGAAAAAGAAATTGCTACTTTTTTGTAGCATTTTAACAAAACACTTGTACAAAATATTACATGGGATTAACACCTCTTGCACATGTAGTTGTAGTTAGTAATTATTTAGCATATTATTGCACTCGAATTAGAAGTAATTGGGTAAGATTTTGTAGCGTAAAATGTTAAAAGTGTTTAGCTTAGAACTCATTGACCCTTGCTAAAAATAAATGTAGATTTTACTAAATACGGCATGTTTAACTAACGAAATTTTAAGTTATAATTTGTAAATATTAATTCTAATTAATTTAGATCTTTTAGAAAATTAAATCAAAGAATAAAAAATTTTCCAGGTATCGAATGCGAGACGCAATGCCCTGATGGCAAATTTGGCCCCCTCTGCAACCAAGAATGCAATTGCGTCAATAATAGTTCGTGCGATCCAGAAACGGGAAAATGTATTTGTGCGAGAGGTTGGCAAGGCGATAATTGCACCGATCCTTGCGACGAAGGCTTCTATGGGATAGGTTGCAAGGAAATTTGCCAGCCAAACCCTTCAGGTATCTAATTAATGCATGGAAATCCGCGTAGATTACCAAACAAGTTTTTTTTTAGGAAATAAAACTTGTGATCATGTTACTGGGGAATACACTTGCAGACCAGGTTATATCGGGTTAACGTGTGAACATCCTTGCCCTTTGGGGACGTTTGGAAAACATTGCAAGAAGAAGTGTCAATGTAAGAATGGAGCTGATTGTCATCATGTTACAGGTAAGTGTATTTTACGCTTATATCTTGTTTTTTATTAAGAGGACCAAACGATAAAATCCGCTTCACATTAGGCAAATTAAACTGACAGCTATTTTGGCGGTAAATTTAAATGATGTATTAGATAGAATCGAATAAGTTATTTACGGTAAGATCTGATTGGCGTTTCCCATTTGTAGGACGTAAATTTACTGATCCCAACTGATTTATTAAGAACGTTTCTTAACAGGCCATAGAATGAAAATGCTTTACGTATAATCTAACAGCTTTATTTACCGATAAAAGAAATACCAAATGTTGACAGTTCAAAAATCTATATCTTCAGAAGAATCAAGCTTCACAATTTATTTAAATACCTCCACTTACTACACCTTCCCCAAGAGATAAAGCCAACAAATTGTTGACCTAATCTCCCGGGTTCCTCACGTTGACTCACCAATTGTGTCCAGCCACCGAAAAGGTAGAAGGACACAAGAAGCGAGCCCCCAAAATAAATTTTATTATGTACAATTCATGTACGTATGTATATTTTTGCATGTCCTAGTGATAAAGCTTCATACTTTGCTAACTTACAACTTAATACAAACCTATTGAGGTCCCTCCACTTACCCAGCAAGATATAAAGCCAACAAATTGTTGACCTCATTTCCTAGCTCTCTCACGCTGACCCGCAAATTGTCCCCCACCACCGAAAAGGGAGAAGGGCGCAAGAGATGAGCCCCAAACAAATATTACATTAAAACTGTACATACGTCATAAATTGCAATAGGTATGCATATACTGGATGCTTAGGTACAAAACAAATATGAACTATATTCGCTTCGTAACAGCAATCTCATAATAATTAATTTAGATTTTAGTAAGTAATCCAATAATTGTTACCCTTTACATTAATATAAATTGAAATATTGAACGTAATATTTGCTTAGTTAATACACCTACCGTGACATCAAAAGATAAAAATACTAATCTTTAACTAAGCAACTAGTTTTCGGTAAATTAATCTAAAAAAATATCGTAGAGCTCGTATCTAAGAAGTGTAGAGAAGGTAGAGGCTCGTAACTGTTGGTACTAACTCCGCCGTTAGAAATCGTTGTCGCTTGGCCCGTGACCTGTAACAGACTGTTAAACACCCAAAAGACCATCGAGAACTTTCACTCACATCACTCTCACACACTCACTAGACAATCTTCCAACACAATCATCCTCACACATT